>CANTUR010000320.1:0-156488 GCA_947683625.1 Mallotus nudiflorus
TAGATATGGACGGTTCGAACCACCACTCCACCTCCGCTTCCCCACTAATCTAACATCTAGCAATTAACAACTTTCGTCAAAAAAAGAAAAAAAAATACTAACAATGAAAAGAAAACGATTAAATGAATAGGAGAAATCATATATATATATGTAACAAAACAAAATAGTACATAGTGGTTAATTATAGTAAAGGTTAGAGATGATTTACGCTAATTATGACCTCTGTTCGAGGCTTAGTTGGGCTATTTTTGGAGAGAGGGCTGTCAGTAGAGTATACCCATAGCATGTGGATTCCATTTATGAAGCTGTAACGTTGGTTTACAGGTAAGTTAGAAGGCTTCTGGATATGATAATAAGATGCATTTATATATATATATATATACATACACACATATGCATCTCCTTAATTATAAATAAATGTATAGAAATATATATATGATAAATTTAATATGGCTTACATGTATACAGATTCAGTTCGAGGATTAGTATTGCTAGTAGGAGAGTGAGGTTTATCAGTGGAGTAGACCCATAATTGTGAATGCCGTTTTTGAAGCTATATCTTTGATGTTGAGGCCGATCAAGTGGCCTTTGAATGACAAAATTTGATTGATTTAGAGGAAGGGAGATGAACCCTTTCGTTGGATCGTTAAGTGCAGAAACCATAACTTGGTATGACACAACAATGAGAACATGAACAAGGCTCATGAAACGTACAACACTTGAGAGAACGTTACAACTAATTTTGCTAGAAAAATTAATAGAAATCTAATCTTCTAAGGATACGGGACGATGATCAAAGATCAATGTGTTTTTATATGTGGCATTGGCTTTGAAAATGGATAGGAATAACATATAGGTTAATGGGTGTGAACAATCCAAACATAGTACAAATGTTTGCGACCTTTTAATTTTAGTAAAAATGCCATGATTTAATAAATGTTTGACAATAGTACAAATAGTTTTTTGGTTAAAATTGAATGAAAAGTATCTTGTAAAATATTTAATTTATCGTTTTTAATTTTCTAAATTTATAACGTTTTATTGGTATAAAACAAATTCGAACAATCGAAGTTTTTAACAAATTTATCCTAACATTTAAATTTTGATAAAATATTTTAATTGAGTTAATTTATTAATTCAAATAATTATTTACTTAAAATGTGTATATACACACGCATATGCTCACATATATAAATATATAATTTTTTAGACTTTATTAAAATAATAGTCAATCAAAAAATTAAAAATTTATCACATGTAAAATTAATTTGTTAATTATCGTATCAACACTTTTTTATTTAATTTTGACCAAATGATTTTAAATTGAAATATTTTTAAAAAAAGTTAAACATGGGATAATTAAAATTGTCAAAACTCACAAATGCTTGGATTTTTTTTTTAATGCCAAATAGACCTTTATAACGTTTACAATGCAAAGGGTAAAATTAATATTTTATAGATGCTGCATCACATTTTTTATTTAATTTTGACTGGTACTTATTTATGCTAAAATTTCTAATGAGTTGATGGAATTTGAATACTTTCGCCAAAATAAAAAAGTTATAGTAAATTTGTAAAATATCGCAAATGTTTGAATTTTTATATCAATAGTTTATAAAATATCACAAACGTTTGAAATTTTATAAATAGCCCTAATATATGCGGAAAAGTAAAAATATATATATATGTTTGGACACTTTTTTTTATTATTTGTTTGCATTTGTTTACATTACTATAACAATTTTGCAATAAATAAATTTTAATTTTATTTTAAATATAATAATTAATTTTTAATGGGTTTATAATGTTTTAAAAGTATTAGACATATAAATAGTAAATCATATGTAAAATATATTTATTTATATTTATATTTTATAATAATAATAATAATAATAATTATTATTATTATTATTATAATAGAGGACAAATCATACAATCAAGCGCAATATATTAGGTGTGTAGGTAAAATTCTCTTTATAAATGTAGACAGTGAATTTTTTTTTCTTTTGCTAAAATTGACAGTGAGTTGAACGATGATGGATTTTTATTTTGAGAAAAAAAAAAAAAAACAAAAAGAATTGCATCATTAGCAATGTCCTTTAGCGCTGAAAAAAAAATTCAAATCCAGACGGTGAACCTGTCTGAGAATATGTTCACGGGTTCATCTCTCTGAATAAATATTTGAACAGTGGTAAATAACATACTTGAGGCTACAATAATACAAGCACATAAACCTAGGCAAAGTACAAGTCAAATAATATATAGAAAAACGTTGGAATTGTTGGGTAAGAATCTTGTGGAATGTCCGTGCAAAGCCGCTGCACTTAGTAGTTCTTTAATAATAATAATAATTGTTCGAATAATTAAAAATATTATTTATTATCTAATAAAATTAATTTAAAATTTTAAAACTATAAACTCACCTTCATTTAATTTAATTTATTGAGAATATTAATGAACTTTTTATATTTTTGTTTAGATAATCACATACATATTTTTTATGTTCTATTTAACCATTATACTTATATTTAAAAAAGAATATAATTGATAATAAAAAACTTGAGATTATATTTTATAGCGACAACAATCTCATCCATGAGATAAGCATTAACAAGCTTTTGATTGATTACTGAACAAAATGTATTTTCAGAAAATTGACTTATTGTTTGCTCCTGTTTAAATATTTCACAAAGGTCAGCTTGTAGGCTATTGACCCACGAACTTTTTAAAGGAAAAATGTCCAAATACACTTTTAATGTTTTAATATAATTTTACACAAGTCTCTTATTTTTTTTTTTGAGGTCTAAATATATGTTTATTGTTTTTTAAAATAACACATTTAATCCTATCTTATAAATAATATTAATTTTTACTGTTAGTGGGAACTATTGTATATGATAGGTATGAAAAAAAATTACATAAAAGGTGCATTTTTGTTCCTAAAGTTTATGTTAAGGAGCAAATTTGTCCTGAAAGAAATTATTTAAACTCATCGTTTAAAAAAATGTAAAGTACAATTTATTTTCCATACTCATATAATTTATTAATGCTAATAGGATATTAAAAAATTTTACATATTATTTTTTATTCAAATTTATTTTTTAAAAACAATTATATAAGTCCTTTCAACAAAAACAATTGTATAGGCATTTTAAAATATTTAATATGATGATTTTTTAAAAATGTTATAATTATAAAAAAAAATAGAATTTACTAAATTTATATAATTTTTCAAAAATATTTGGATAATAAATTATATATAATTTTTTTAAATATCATATTGACATTAGTACAAGTATCTAAAAGAACTCTTACTTTAACGCTTTTATAAGATAAGAAGTTTAAATATTTTTTTAAAAAAAATTATGTTTTAAATGTTTATAAATTTTCTTTAAGGATAAATTTGCTCCTAAATATAAATGTTAGGGGTAAAAATGCACCTTTATTTAATATTTTTTTTATATATTTTAGACACAATGAACCCCACTAATAAAAAAAAAATTAATATCGTTTAAAAGAGGAACCTAAATGTGTCATTTTCAAAATGATAAAAATATATTTGCATCTTGAAAAACATAAAGTGCTTATATGAGATTATGGTTAAACATTAAGGATGTATTTGCACATTTTTTTACTATTTAATCAGATAGTTTTGGATTTAATATTAATTTCAAAATTAGAATAAGATTTAGCTGATAACAAATTTCAATTTTCTTTTATCTACTTTTGCTATTACTGTAACTAGCTCACGTGATCTATTATAAACAATCTAAAGATATTTACTCAATTTTATTTTGTAAACATCTCCTTAGCACGCTCGGTAGGACCATTATATGCCATAAGAGACAAGAAAGTAAAAAGGTGATAACATAGAGCTATTAAGAGATAAGGTTTCAAGAAGAATCAATTCATATTTAAAAATGTGATAAGTCAAGTGTCAAAGATGCTTATGTCTTTCATTGAAAGCATTGAAGTAACTTAAAGAGAGTCAAATAGACACTTAGATAAAATTAATATGAATATACAACATTTAGTGTACACTTTGGAAGAAGACCGATAGAGATTTATAGATGGAGCCAAAAAGTCATACAGCCATGTCATGGCCATGCTTCAGGCCGTATCAATATTTCTTCAATTTTTCAAGAGGGGTAAAGAGTTACATGGCCTGCAGCATGGCCATACTGCAGGTGTGCTTTTGATTCCTTTAGGTTTAGAGTGTAACACAGGTTGTGACATACTCATATCACGGTCACGATTGATTTTTATTTTTAATGTGTGACATACCCATATCACGACCACACTCAATTTTTATCTTTAATATGTGACATGGGCTATGACATGCCCATATCACATCCATGCTCGATTTCTTTATTTTTGAGAAATTATTCATTAAATTACCTACAAAAGATGAATAATAATTAAAACAAAAAGTACTCCTAATCAAACTAAAATTAAATCAAAAATAACAAAAATTTTAATTAAAACTCTAAACTAAAAATCATTCCTAATTAAACTAAAATTCCTAAAATATAATTATTATTAACCTAAAACTAACATAAAACTCATTAAAATTTAACTTAAAATATATGTTCGCCCTAAAATCAGCCACAGACTTAGCTTGTCCCTAATTTTAGTGATTTGATGCCCAAAGTATTTGGCGACAAATTGTTTTATCCATCGTTAATTAACGACGGATATTAGTCTGTTGTTAATTACCAACATAATAATGGTCTCTAATCAGTTTTAATTCATTGGTGCCATACACTGGCCACTTTTTAGCAACATTTTGCTTGCTCCGTCACTAAAACCATAGCTAATACCATGATTTTTATCTGGTTTCAATTGGTTGTCGCTAATACTTCGCTAATTAGAGACTGATAATGTTCATCACTAATATCCGTCTCTATTTTGGCCTTTTCTTATAGTGGTTGTTATCCCTAATTTAATAGTAAATGAATAAATTTAAAATTATATTATAAGTTTAAGAACTGAATAGAACTTTTAATTTTTAAATTAATCTATTTAACAGTAAATTAAATAGTATATTGTAATAATTTAACAGAGTAAAACCCTTAAAGATATTTAAGTTAATTATTATAAACAGGGACCTAGTAGTATAATAGGCTGAACCTTAGGGTTGTAATAGTAATTAACCGATTCCTGAAGAACATTTCTAGCCCTAAAGAGAGGATTACTCAATACATAGCTCAAAAAAAAAAAAAAAAATGGTTGAATGGAGAAACAGACACTCAAGCATGCGTTCTGCTGGTAAAACAATGAGGTTGTTTGTGGAGTAAACCCGGAATCTGTGAACTTCCATTGATGAAGCTATAATGTTAATCTTCGCGTAAATCATAAGACATTTGGATGTAATTGTATGATCTGTCGACGGGAAGGGAGATAAATCCTTTTTTTAGAAGGTCCCCAGGCCATGGTTTGTTTCATAATTGGTCCAAGAATCCTCGAGCAAGAAAATATGAACAAGAGGAACATAGTAGCAGAACTGGAAAATACAGGCCCGTAATTTATTGTAATGTTGATAGCAGAAGGTTAAAGGCAATTTCCATGGAAGAGATGTCAGGTAGGTTCTAATAATAATAATAATAATAATAATAACTGGCAAGTATTTTATCAATAATAAAACAATTAGGATACCAGCAGTGAACAAGGTTTATTTCTATCTATAGCAAGAACACCAAGGATGGCTCAAGAAAATAAATGCAAATCCTATGGAACATGAGGTTTTATTGCTATAGATATGGCTGAAATAGGTGTTAAAATGCAGTAAAAGAAAGATTAGAGAAAAACAAATTTAACTAAATAGACATACTTGTATTAGAGCTTGAATTCAATTGTTTCATCCTTTCGTTCGTACTAGAAGGATATGCAAAATGCTTATTCCGATATTCAGAACCAAGATGAGGGATAACAGTAACCAATGCATCACAAATTCATTCTCAGCTTACAAAAAGGGAATCCTAAGTTCATAGCTGAGACAAGGAGTTCCCCACATCAATCACAAACCGGTACTTGACATCCGACTTGGCTAGCCTATCCATTGCTATGTTGATTTCATCCATTCCAATAACTTCAACATCTGCAGTTATATTGTGCTTTGCACAAAAGTCAAGCATCTCCTGAGTCTCTTTTATCCCTCCTATATCACTCCCTCCAATGAGCTTTCGGCCTGAAATAATTAAATGCAGATTGTTAAGGGAAAAAAAAAAGATCAGTACAGAAGAATTCTGATTAATGAACAGAAATTTAACCAATTTCTTATATTTTTCTCTATCTCTAACTTTTAAGTAAAAAATATCTTTGTTTCTATCCATAATGGAAAAAATCAGTACCAAATGGCCTTGAGGCTGGAAGAGAACAGAACAAAACCTTCCAAATTCATCATGTCATCCTATTGATTCAACACATTTACCAATTAATAAAAATGCAACTTACCCAAAACTAGAGGAAAAATAGGCAGCTCCAAAGGCTTTTCAGGCAAGCCCACAGTGATCAGCTTTCCATTTGGCTTCAGCAGACTAAGAAGTGGCGCCAAGGCATGAACTGCAGACACCGTGTCGATGATGTAATCCATAGTACCAATAGCTGTCTGCAAATTTGCAACATAAATTCACACGTGCACTTACAGATGATTAATCTATGCAATTAAATCCTCAGTCTAGAATTTGTAAACGCCTAAAACTGCTAAGGAAACATTTATCCCAAAGCTTAAACTGCAAGACAAGGTCTAGTAATGTGCACAACACTAATCTATACTGATGTCCATTTGCAAAAACCTACACTGTCTAACATGTTCGCACATTTCAGTAACATCTCTGCCATATGCACCAATATATTATTATAGCAGCAATCTGCATCCTGCATCTAAAACTTCCTAATTCCTGAGGGAATCTGAATTAGTGAATGGCATTAGGGCCCTGAACTCATGATTACTTATTACTCTTCAATTCTAGACCAAACATTAACCACTGATGTATAATCTGGAACAGGTGCAAATTGGACGAGTGAATTCAACTTTAGATTATCAGAAGGACATTTAGCCTATCATCAACCATCCTGAATTCTACTTCATTTTGGGCTATTTAATGGATGTCATTCAAAATTCAATTGCTAGACTGAAATGAGAGCAGAGACATTTTGATCAATTTTTAATTTCATACATTTTACAAGTTAAAATATCACATACCTTCATTTTTCCTGGATCACTGCTAACAAGGAATGCATCAGCACCAAGTCTATTGATTGCTTCATTCTCCTTCCTTGGTGAGGAACTAATGACAGTAACTTTCAACCCAAAGGCCTTAGCAATCTTTACAGCAACATGGCCAAGCCCACCAAGACCTGCTACTCCCAAGTGTTTCCCAGGCTCAGTCATTCCATAATATTGCATTGGGCTATAGATTGTAATCCCAGCACACAATAGTGGCGCACCAGCATCCATAGGTAAGCTATCAGGAAATCTAACCACAAAGTGCTGGTCAACAACAATCATATTGGAATAACCACCATAATTTTTTGTTCCATCTGCGCCAAGAGAGTTATAGGTGAACATAATTTTAGGGCAGTAATTTTCCAAGTCCTGCTTGCAGTACTCGCATGACCTGCAGGAGCCCACTATAACTCCAACACCAACCCTGTCACCCACTTTAAATTTCTTCACTTTACTCCCAATTTTTATTGCCGTACCAACAATTTCATGCCTGTAGAAGAGCAGTTACATCTATCATCTTGCACATTTTACTAGGCAAGAAATACAAGAAATTTAGATTAAATTCTGGGTTGCATAAATAACTTGCAGCTTACATGCCATTTTTCACGTAAAAAGAAGGCAGTATTTTATTAGAATCTTAGAAATGTTCATAATGTTTTGTTAAAAATTTTAAAAAAATTCCTGAATCATAATTTTCGCAATTACATAATAGTCCATAGCTGAAAAGGATGGTAGGGAAGCAATTTCAAAATAGTAGCATCTGGAGTTGTTTGACAACCTAATATCTTACTATTAAGCAGGCCATATGTAAAGACAGGAAGTAGCTTGGTAAGGTATGATTTCAAAAGACAATTTTCCTCCCTTTCACTGTAACCAACAGAGAAAAAAAGGAAAATTTTCAACTCATGAGGTCTTCAGGATTTTGTCCTCAAATTTCAACCTGGGTGTTGTGTTCAGCAAATGCATAAAGTCCAAACCCTATTCTATATTGTAGCTAGAGATTGTTAAATGCAAAACAACACCTAATAACAAATTAATCAAAGTGTAAGAATTTAGAAAAATGCTGATCGAGAAATTAGGCAATTTGTGAATCTTCATGCCCCTTATAATATTTCTCATCCAAACAGATGCAGTATAATTCTCACATGGCACTTCATGATTCAGGCATTTGAAATCTGAAAAAAAATTTATACTTAGCTTTAAGAAAAATAATTTCAAAACATGAACAGTGGGATCTGGATGGACTGTGTGGTAACTGGTATTATTATTATCACTATTACATATGTAATAATTGTCAAAATTTATCACTCATATACAAATAATCGAGGTAAGAATCATACCCTGGAACTAAAGGATAATGGGAGAAACCCCATTCATTCCTACAAGAATGCAAGTCTGAATGGCACACCCCACAGTAAAGAATTTTTACAGTAACATCATCATCAGTGTTCTCCCTGCAAAACATCAAACAATAACTTTTAAAAAAAATTAAAAAATTGAAAAGAATAAAAAAAAAAAGCAATATTCTTAACATGCACTCTATGAAGTGCAAAAACACCTCTGAAAAGATGTTTCAAATTATTACTATGCCTCTATATTTTTCAATATATGCACATTTCTCTCATGCATCCATCCGTTTCCTATATTCTTGAGATGCTACTTTTTTCCATCTTAATTTTTATATTTCCGTAATTTAGTATTTTTCATTTTTGTGCTATGTAAAATTTTTTTTATACTGTTGCTCAAACAAATAAGCCCAAAGCATTACTAGCACTAGAAAAGGCTTGTCATATTGTGTCAAATACATCCAAAACCTATTTGTAGAAAAAAATTTTCCATGGGAAGCTATTGCATTGGCCAATTTTTTGGGTGGGAGGAATCCTTTTTCCAGGTGTTCCCATCGAGGTCGACTTGATTTACAACATCCACTATCAACTATAACAACCATTATCAACTATTACAATTATCAACAACAACAACTAATAATAATAATATTATTATTATTATATTGGTAGTGGGAGGCAAGAACATAAAATTCTTGACTATGTGCTGCCTGAGGAATGAACTTGGAACCTTTACTACCGAGGATCTCAGCATCGAAGCATTTGATCCAACTTCATTGGCTTTTGAGTGGGAGAATTTGATAATATAATAGGTGATAAAGTTAATCAAAGGGTAGTCCAGCCAATTTCAAAATGCAAGAAACTATTTACAAATAAAGTAAACATTCCAATGTGGAAAACAAGATGTGGTCCACCCCACAATAAAATTATCATTTAGGGGCTGACCAAGATCCACGAATGAATGAAATAATAATTAAATAATAATAATAATCATCATCATCAAATAGCTCATGAGAGTAAAGCATATATTATAGCGTCTGAATACCACTCCTTGTTTAGTGAGTGATATTGTCCTTTGGCAGGAACCTGAACGATCAGGGATTGATCTCTGCCCATCCTTCCCTTCGATAATTTGAATTATACTATTAAAATCATTCAAAAGGGTTTGAAGGATTGCCATCCAATCCTATATAAGAAAACAAAAACATTGCCTATATAACTTTATTGTTTGAATAAAAAAAATTAGCCACGGCATCAAATATATGAACAGACACTGAGCTTAACAACAACAACAACAACAACAAAGAGAGGTTACCGTCTGAATCCAAATCGGAATCAATTTTTATGAAGGGAAAGGAAAAAAACAGAAACCTGCGTGAGAAATGGAAAGGAGAAAGGATTCCAGAATTATCCCTGGCAGCCCAACCAAAAGCCTTCTGTGGATGTTCATTTTCCGGTGTTTTTGCCATTATTTATTTATTTTTTATTTTGCTTTCAATGTCGCTCTCTGTAACACGCTCGCTCGATCAGCCGCCCGCCTATTGTAACCAAATGGTACAACGAGTACCAGAAGCAGTGGCACTGAGTGTATGAGGGAGTGAGTGTGTGTGTATGTATGTATATATTTATAGTAGAAGGGTATCCTACCCTATTTTATTTTATATTTCGATTGTTATCATCATTTATTATTTGCTTCATTTACAGTTGTCGCTTTTATTATGGTCAGCTTTTTTTTTTTTAGAGATTTTTGCACCGTTTCTTTTGTTAATTGCATTCGGATTTTATTTTATTAACAATTTAAATAACACAGTTAACCTTAATTTCTAATGATTATAGACCTTTCACAACAATTAATATAGTCAGTTATAAATTATTTAATTATTCATACATAATAAAAATCCAATAATTTTAATATAAATAATTTATTTTGATTTATTACGTTATTTTCATTATGTATTCAACTTATATTGTTAAAATTTTATAAAAATATTTTTATTTATTTTATTATTTAACTATGCATTATATAATTTAATATTTAACTAGTTACTGCTTTTAAGTGTTTATACAAATGATGTTTACATTTTTTAAAAAAATCAACAGTGAATTTAATTTTAATTTTCTTCATTCAATTTTTTTAAAATATAAATGATATGATATAATACAAAAACGATTATATGTATTGATAAAATTCATATAAAATAAAATAACTAAAAAGAATACTTTTTGAATTCATATCAACTTAATTGGTTCTATTTTTAAAAAAAATTAATACATATAAAGTATTTTTAATTATTTTTTAGTACATATCATTTTTTTCAGTATTATATTCTATCAATTTTATTAATAAAAAGAATTGATTGAAAAAAATTAAAACTAAATTTACCATTGTTTTTTTTTTAAATGGAAATATCATTTGTATAAACACTTTAAAGCATTAAAGCATTAAAAACTAAAAATGTATATTGCATAATTAAATTAGCAAATAAATATAATTATTTTTAAAATTATAAATATAAGTTGAACATCAACTAAAATAACATAAGAAATTTATAAATTTATAAATAATTTTCAGTGATTATAATATAAAAATTATTAAATCAAAATAAATTATTTATATTGAAGTTATTAGATTGTTATCTATATGAATTAAATAATTCTTTGAGTTAATATTAATAGTGAAAGGTACATATTTATTTTAAATTAAAGATAGTTAAATTATTTAAATAGTTAAAAAAGTCAAAGTAGAGTGCAGAATAAGTACAAAAATCCATATTTTTTTTTCCTTAAAATAACAAAAACAAATAGAGTGATTTATTTTCTAACAGCCACCTTACCTTTTTTTTTTTTTAACAGATCCCGTAATTGTTCTCATATTTTAGTTTGTCATTTAAATCTTCATAAATTTTAATTAGATTTCTAATGAACTTCTTTGGTCAAATGCTCAATTTCAACCATAAACTTTACTCTTTTCTTCTATTACATCTAGGGGTCTAATCGAGTTAAGTCAACTTTTAACTAGTTCGGACTTAGTTCATTTATAATCAAACCAAATTTACTATGTCATTTGGTATTTACAAACTGTTTATAATTTTAGACGAGTCTAAAGAAATTTTTAAAAATATAAACTATAAACTAAAATTATATTGAAAATAAATTATTTAGTAAATAAATTATAATATATTTTATAAAAATTATGATTTCATTCTAATAATATATTTTTAAAAAATATTTTTTACAATAAAAATTTATATATTATATATCCAAAATTAAGTTGTAAAATATTAAAATTATGAATTAGTTCAGGAATTTTTATTCGAAATTGTTCACGAGTTTTACGAGCCGAGTTTTGTATAGTGAAAAGAATCATAGAGGGGGGTGAATAGGATTATCAAATAAAAATGAGAAATTTAAAGAATTCTTTGCAAGAATTAAATAGGGAAGAATGAAGAACATAGAGATTGAAGGAGTTCGTATTCAACAACAATCATATGTCTCTACCTAACTTATCCCCAAATTAGGATTTTCAATCACCCACAATCTTATTTATAAGATTGAGATTATACAAGAGTTTTATGGCTCACTCTTATAACTTTACAATATGAGTTTTTAAGACTCACTCAAAAAATCAAAACCCAAGTGTTTCAATGGACAATACTTAAACCAATTCCTTTAGAAATAAATCTCACTTCCCTTCTAATCTAACCCAAGATTTAAGATGAAGAGAAATATTATTTCTAACACACACCTAACTCTCACAAGAGTTATACAAACAAAGAATTGTTTAAGAGAATTTGAGAGCTCAATAAATGCTTAAGAAATAATGAATGATAAACAAGTTGCTTAACTTCCATTCAGCTCTAGAGGTATTTATATCAATAAAATATAGCTTTTGGAGGTGCAAATGATGTGTCCAACGTCTATATTCTGAATCATTGAGAGTGATGCTGTCAAACAACTATTCATGGATTAAAACCGTGATTGACTCTTCAAGACGTTTGAATTTTCCCACACTTTCTTTATACAAGCTGTAGATATTTGAATTAGCTTTCGATATCAATTTGAATTAGCTTTCCATATCAATTTGAATCACCTAAATTGGACTTTTGTATCTCAAGATATGTCCAAAATACTAAGGGTTGTGCAATATGTAGTGCAGACTATGGTTAGATAGCTATACCCAAATTGAAGCCATGATTTGCTCCTTAAGAAATTTGAATTTACCCATAATTCTTCAGGAAAGCTGTATATATTTAAATTATATTTTCATATCATTTTGAATCACCTAAATTGGACTTCTATAGCTCATGATATGTCCAAAATACTAAGAGCTATGCAATTTGAAATGCAGAATACTATCAAACAGCTATACCCAAGTTGAAACCCTGATTTGCTCCTGAAGAAATTTTAGTTTTCCCATACTTTCTTCATTAAAGTTGTAGATATTTGACTTATCTTTTCATATCATTTTGAATCACCTTAATTGGACTTCTTTAACTCAAGATATGTCCAAAATACTAAGAGATGTGTAGTTTAAGATGCAAGACATATATGTGGATTTCAACTCAAAATTTGCATAACCAAATGAACTTGGATTTTGAAAAATGAAAGATGTCAAAAGCCTTTTTGAATCTTAGAGGTTCAATTAGCCCGAAAAGTCATTATTTATCCAAAAGTGTATATGCTTGGTATATGTTTGATATATAATTCCCTACACACTTAATTGAAATTATTAGTATAAAAATTGTTTATCAAAGTCCAAAATTTGGAGTTTGATCATGCAAATGGTCAACATATAGTTTGATCTTGACTCATTTATTAAACGAACTTCAATATATGAGCTCAAATAAGTTTTTATCGAGATGAACATCAACCTGCTTGTAAGCAACTCGGCTCATTTACACCCCTAATTACACTCCTTAACTTTCAAATTTACCAATTGCATATTTTAATTTTTATTTTGTGCCCATATCACCTTTAATTTGACATTCATAATCACGTTTGAAGAACACACATTGACGTGTTAAATAATATACTAATAGGTCATCCTTGTTAGGGCAGTGATATCACTGTTTTTTATTATGGTAAAAAATTAAAAGGTATTGTAAATAAGCCTTATGACTTATTCCAAAATCCCTAAATCAATTACAGGCTTTTGCTATTGTACAAATATTTGTATTTATACAAATGAAATTAGAATCATTATATCAATCTTTATTTAATTATAACCATTAATTATTCTTATGTATCATACTTATAAAATACATCAATGGCTATACTTAAATAAATATTAATCTAACAGTATTAATTCCATTTATATAGATACAAATATTTGCATTATAGAAGGACTCCCAATTACAACCTAAAATCCCTAACTAACCAAATCTCTTAATATCCTTAAATCACATAATCAACTGAATAAATATAAGCAATCAAAGGAAACCATCAGTTTATCTATTATTTCTTACCCTACCATCGATTGGGTTGAGCTGTGTATTTGAAGCAATCAATGACAACATAAACATCAGCTTTTTATAATTGTTGTTGATGTTGAGGCTGTCTTTATAGGTTTACAAAGACATGTTTTGAACCCTTAGTTATTTCCAATAATTGCAATGTGTTGTTTAGTATTTTTTCATTTGAGAAGAAATATAGGGTTCGTATTAAGAATGATAGTTGAAGTAAAACTTTTGGGCTTTCTGTTGGAGTATTCTATTGTATGTGGTCCACAGTGCTTGTACTGTTAATAAGAAAGCTTTATCTATTGAATTTTTTTTATTAATTACTTATTTAGTTAAAAAATTTTATTTTTTATTACAATATGAAGGAGAGGTACATTAGGGTTAATTAGCATTATAAGGGTTTATTTGTGAGGGAATTAGGGTTAAATTATGCAGGTGGAGTTGTACTAACAAAAAATATGGGCATGATAGGTTAAGTATACTACAAAATTGGGGTACACAACTGTTGAGGGTGTTTATTATAAGCCAAAAGCAAAGAATGAGTTTATATTATTTGGAACATATGCAATTATTCTAGAGTTAGATAAGGATTTTAAAGATGGAGATAATGTAGACTTATATGTGAGTTGTGTATTTATTATAACTAAAGTGCCAGCAGAGGTGGACAAGGATGAAGTAGAGGAAAACCTTTGTTTAATAGAACTTGAGCATATAGAGTTAAATTTTATTGTAGGTAACTTGGGTAGTAGTGATAGTAAGCAGGGTAGTGAGAAGGGTAATGATAGAGAAGAGGAGGGTAGTGATAAAAAAGAAAAGGGTAGTGAGGAGGGTGGCGGTGAAGGCATTGAGTGTGATGAAAGCATTAAAGGTGATAATGGAAATGGTGATGATATATGTATTGATATAGATGAATAACTTAGAGCAATTAGAAAGGGAGCAAGAAATTTAAAAAGAGATGCATCTATCTTTTAAATGTGGAAGAAATACATTTAAGTAAAATAGGTGCTAATGCAGGATTTGAACATGTGGAGAGAAATAAAAATGAAGGAAGATGTCACGACCTGAACCCTAAAGGCACGTGACTAGCACTAGAGAATAGGAAAGCGTGAAGCTTTCAAAACCCATAGTAAGTCTTTTAGAAATTTTCACATAAAAAATTACTAATTTTAAAAATTCTATAAACCAAATCCGATAGAATTTTCTTTGTATCAAGGCTAAAACCAAAACCTAAAGAACATATAAATATAGTCCTAAAATAATTTTTTTTAATTACTACTACTTCACCATAATACAGTAATCAACACCAAACATAAATTCATCACATCATATAGTCATAATAATACATATAGCCAAATTAACCAAATTAAACATATCAGTATAAAAAACCATAATTAAAACTTATCAAATTAGTCAAACTATTACAGTGACTAGAGTACAAGTACAAAATAATAAAATTAGTGAAACTTACATAATATAACCATGAAAGAACAAATCCAACATAGCAGAGAATGACTAGACTTTGATTCTCAAGATTGTGAAAAAATAATTGAGGGACATTAAACCTCACTGAATGAATTAATGTTATGAAAGTCATATTGATCTTTAAAATACTTATTTAAATCCATTAAAAATATATCTTTACTTTGCCAAAATTATTCTTATAAAAATATATTTTTCCAAAATTATTCCAAAATTTATAAATCACTTAATTATGAAAATGGCTTATGCAAAAATAAATTTTGAATAATAAATAAAACCTTTAGTGGAGTTCATGGTAGAACTTTAAACATCAAATCTACTAGCTCTCTTAAATCTAAATAATTGTTGTCCTAAGAGATTATGCTCAACCGAGTAACAACCATAGATAAGTCACTTAGTCCAATATCGATGCCCCAACAGAACAAACTCAACAGTGGTCCATGTCAACTTTGGCCATAGAGAACAAGCTCCATTGAGCTCAATTTAAAATACTGCCCAAGAAAACAAGCTCTACCTAGCCTAAATCACAATATTGCCTGAGAGAACAAGCTTAAGTAAGCCAAATAATAACACATATCTTACCCAAAATTAAACCTGTCCACACATGGTCCTAATGACACCCATTAGGTAGCACATTTACCAGTCCTCCAAAACAATATATCATTAATTTAATAAAATTAAATTAAATTAAAACATTCTCTCAAATTTTTAACAACATTAAAATAAATAAAATCATGTCATATATATAATTCATGCATTCTAGTGAAATTTCAATAATTATAGTTATGCCATTGTACAAAAATTCTAATTTTTACATATTAATTATCCATAATGTATGCAATTTTTTAAATAGACATTTTATAAAATTAACTCACAAGTGGAGTGTACTAGCAGATGTATCCTTGGCTGCCTAAACTCTATAGCTCTTGCTCCAAAACTCTCTGTAACAAGAATATCTATTAAAGAAATTTATAGTAAATTTCTAATAATTCCTAAAAATTCTAGAAAATTTATTAAAATTAAAGAATCATCAAAATAAAATGACAAACACTCTAAAAAATCCATTTTGAGGCTAAACGAAAAATTTTCAATGAACTAAATTAATTTATATGGAAATAGAATAATTTCCTACGAAACTAATCCAAAATTTTTATCTCATTATCCGTAAGAAATTAGGCCTAACTCCAGTTACAAAAATTAATCCCTATAATTTATAATATTTATTAAAAATAAAATCATAATTTTTTGGGTCAATCACTATTCCTCGCTAGAATTCGAATGGGACTCGTCAAATTTTCTCATTGAAAAATATCATTTACACAAACCAAATATATCAACATATTCACAACATTATGGGGAAGCCATATATATGTTCAAATACATAAATTAACGATTGGATTATTAGATCGGGTTAGAAGTAGAAATTCACCAATTATAATGTTAGTGATATGCACTAGGTCAATCATATATGACCATGTTTTGACTTTATTATTTTATTTAATAAAGAGGCATTTTTCATTATCATTTTGTGTTATAATAATTACTTGAATAGTCAATTCTTACTAAGGTTATCAAGTATGTGACTTGATAGTAAAACCCTTAAGATTCAATATGAGTTCTATTCAAATTATCCCTAGTCATAACAATGTATTTTGGCTAGTATGGTGTTAATTGATGATTATGTTTTATTAATCATGAATATGAGATATTAAGTCAACTCATAGGTACTTATTTGAGAAATAAAGTGCTGGATTGACCCATCATGAGAATACTATATAGATAATTGTCATAAGTAATTCTTATCATAGTAATATTGGCTTAGTCCTTTGACCTTGAAATCACCATGAATTTCTATATAACTATTTTATATTTTGACATAATCTTACATTATCTTTAATCAGATGATAAAATAGGTTGTTGTTGGGTATAAAATGAGTTATGTGAGAAATGTGAGTGATTGAGAAAGAATTTTTCTCTCATTTAATATGAGTAAGATATCTATGGGCTCCTTAATAAGATAGACTGAGGAAAATGCATGGCCATGCTAAAGTAAATTGATAAAGAGTTATCATTCTTAGTTTAAAGAGTTAAATTGAAAATGCATGGCCATGCTAGAGACCACTTATGATTTGTAGGCCTAAATAGAGATTTAAGACCCACTGCCAACGTCATGTAAACCTACAGGGTCACACACTTTGAACAAGCCCAAAATGAATATAGGTTTAACAAGCCCAAATAAGCTTTGTGGAAATAAATAAATAAAATATTTATTTATTTAAGATAAAGGTTATTTTAAATAAATAGAATATTATTTCTGATTTAATTTTAAATAAAATCAGAATAAGAATAAGTGAGAAATTACCAAAAGGTTATTTTGGCAAATGAAACCCTAATTTAAATGTCTATAAATATGTTACATTCTTTAAGGTTTTATAGACTCTCATTATTCTACCACCAAATTCATTTGCTCTTTTTTAGAAAACAAAACACAGAGTTCCTTTCAATTCTTAATTTATAAGAAATCAAAAGGAGTTGCTAGCACATAAATATTCGTTTTTCAAAATCAAGGGCTATTCATGTGGACACTTTTGAAGGACGGATTCTTTTGGAAACATCTCAAATCCGAACTACTAAATTAAAAGCTCGAGGTAGGGTGTCATCGGAGTGAACCTCATCTCTTCCTTTCAGATTTCTTGCCTTTTTTGCATTTGTGGTAAGAAAACAAAAACCTAGATTTAATTAATTAATTGAATTACTTGGATCCGAGTTCAGGTTTGTGATTTAAAATTTTTTTTTCATTGCGTATGGAATCATGAATCCCAACATAAACTCTAACGAGATTCAAACAATGACACTCATATGCGTGGTCAGTGTCAATGGATTTATGGTAGTAAGAGGAATTTGTTAGTGGTGGTCATAGTGGCTGACAGTCATTGGAAGTGGTGGTTCAATGATGGAAAGTTTAGGCCATAAAAATTTCCAAGCTAAAACTGATCAAAATCGAGTCAAATTTCATAAAACAAAGACTACCAACATGTTGGGGATATTGAGAAGGATCTATAATTCAAATTTCATGGTAATCAAAGGTTGTTTGGTTAGTGAATGAAGGTGAAAAAAATGACAGGTACTACGGTGTTATATGGGGGAGTTCAAGGACTTTCTTGCTATTTTTGCAGCTGTCAACTATATAACTGAAGAAGCACTAGTAAATTACCACTTTGGTCTCCATAATTTTTACAAAATATCCACTTAGTTCTTCCACTTTAGTGTCTAAATAATTGCTAGCAAATAAATGAGTTAATCATCTAATAACAACAATATATATACATCTATATAGAATTAATTATGGGTTATTACATAAGAGTATGAGGTGAAGAAGTTGTATATAATAGTGATGACCATGGTAGCATATTATTGTGTTGTTTAT
The DNA here is from genome assembly GCA_947683625.1 of Mallotus nudiflorus. Lineage (NCBI taxonomy): Eukaryota > Viridiplantae > Streptophyta > Magnoliopsida > Malpighiales > Euphorbiaceae > Mallotus > Mallotus nudiflorus. Next base: position 18,937 of record CANTUR010000320.1, read on the forward strand.
ATTGTTATGTTGGATGTTGCTAATTTTGAATAAAAAATTATAAATGTTTGTACTTTTATGAGGATATTTAAGTTATAATATCAATTTTATATTGATTCCATGTTATGTTGATATCACTTGTAGGTATATATTTTTTATAGATAATGTTATTACCAATGTGTGAATATTACTATTAATATGTAGAACTTACTATCACATTTGTCATTTGTAAATAATAGTGATTCTGAATCTTGCATTTATTCAAAAGTATATTACATTGATGTTAGAATACATGAGTTTCTACCTATTCAATCATTACAAAAGAAAATTACTTTTGTAGAAAATTTTAAACACCATAAGCATAAACTAAACACCATAAACACAAGCTACTTAGGTTACACTAGCCACTCATCTTGTTTTCTTTTATAAATTACTTCCTACAAACACTATTAATATAATAAAAATGAACACAATCATGAATGCTTTTTGCATCTTCTCCACTATTTTTACTCTATCTCTTTCCACTTCAATTTCTCTTATTCTTCTCAATAAACCAAGAATAACATGCCTTGAATCATCAGCTACAACATGGTCAAACCATAAGAAGTAATTGCAAGTTCCAATAGTCTGTAATTTTAGTAACACAAAACCTATCAAAATTCCCCCAATTAGTTAAACCCTAAAGTACCTAAATTAAATGAAACCCTAATTACCCAACTAATTAACAAGGACCTATACTTTCTACATATAAAGAATCTTCAACCAGAATTTACATTAGTCCAGGACGTCTTGGTAGCAACTAATTCACCATAATTGCACATTAGAGCCATGAATTGTGCCTCCTCCATTAACTGCTATAAACATGGAGGGTAACATCGTAGGTTACTCAATAACCAATGAAAGAATATATCAACAACATGGAACACAATAACCTCATAAGCAAGCAAAAGCAAAGAGGAAAAATGATTAGAAAAAGGAAGAAGCATGCAAAAGAGGGGAATGAGGGAAAATCATTTTTTTTTTAAATCCACATAGTATGTTGAATGCCATGTAATATTGTAATACCCTACATGTTACTTAAATAAATAGGGGTATTTTTTTTATCAAATCATACTATAAATAGTTATTTTTCCATCATATTATATTTATTTTATGATTGTTATTATTGTGATTATTATTATTTTCATTATCGCTATCAGTGTTATTTTAAATTATATTAACGTCATTAGCTACATGTATGTCTATAAACAAATACATATATATATGTGTGTATACATGTGCATATAAATAAATATATGTATATATGCATATTCATAAATATATGTATATATGTATATTTATAGATATAGATGTAGGGTTTAATTACTATATGTGTATGTACATTAGTAGGTTAGATGATATATATATATATATATATATGTAGTATATTTATATATTGTTATAATATAGTATATATAATTAGTAGTTATAATATAATATAGTTATAATTAGTGGTTATAATATAATATATATATATATATATATAAGTATAGATATAGATGTTAGAAACCACTAGAACCCGAAGAACCAAACCCCTCATCACCGTCTGCCACCCCCGCTCTCTTCCTGTCACTGTGCCACCTTCCTCTTCGCCTGAGAGCGCCATTGCCGCCGTGTGTGGAGCTTGCTGGAGTGTTGCAGTAGCTGCCTTCCTTCTTCCTTATGAAGCAGCTCCTTCCTCTCCTCGCGCAGCAGCAGCTCTGCATCCTCTCGTCCTGCCCAGCTTCGACTCTCTGCCTATGCCATCTCCTGGTGATGTCAAGCTGCTTTCTGCCTCCGCCTGAACTGCACCATCTCCTCCATCTTCTCCGGTGGTAGCAATTCCCTTCCCTTCCCTCTGTTCTGTCCAGCAGCTAGGTGGTGAGTAGTGCTCACCCAATTCTTTCATTTCCTTCCTTGATCTTGGTAATCCTAGGTTAGTTAGTGTTGGTTAGCATGCATTTGAAGTTGGTTTCAATTTTCTTTGAAATTTTTGGTAATTAGTTGAATTTCCAGAATTTATTTAATGTTTATTTGGTTTTATTAGATATTTATTTGGGTATAATTAGTAATTAGGGAGGTTGTGGTTAATTATTTATGAGTGAATTAAATTTATTGAAATTTTTAGGAATTATTGTAAATTTGATAGATTTTTTTTGAAAATGTTAATAATATTGTTTGCAAATTTTTGAAATTATGGTTATAAATTATGAAAATTTGATAAATGAGGTTATTAGTGAATATTATAAATTTTAGAACTCAAATTATAATTTTTGAGATTTTTATACTATTTTTATAATTATATTTGAGTTTATGCCAAATTTGATTTTTGGTTAAATAATAATTTTTGGGAGAAAATTTTTGGTTGATTAAATATTTTAATTATATTAGGGAGGTTTATTTTAAGAAAATAAATTTTTGGCATGATTAAAGAATTTTAAGGAATTATTCTAGTATTAAAAGCACATTATGTAAATTGTGTATTTTAGGGGGGTAAAAATGTAATTTTACCCTAAATATGATAATATATATATATTTTTTAATTACTTTTATTAATATTTAAAGGGTTTAGATAATTTTTATAAATTAATTGATATAATTTCCTAAGTAGTGTAAAATTTTAAATGTCCAATTTCCAATATATATATATATATATATATATATATATATATATATATATATATATATATATATTCATATAATACATTACAAAGGTTTTAATTTGGATAATAATTATAATTATATTGTTGGTGATGAAATACAAATTTAATTGTTTAATTTTGAATAATTAAGATTTTAAATATGCTATTTATTTTTAGTACGTGTGTATGTAAAATATATATATATATATATATATATATATGTGTGTGTGTGTGTGTGTGTGTGTGTGTATGTGTGTGTGTGTGTATTTCGAGAAATAAATATTATTAATTCTCGATATTTTATTGAGTTATGATCTCGGTCGGGGCAAATTGTAGTTTTGGGAGCTTGACTCGAGTGTGGGTGTTTGTGATTATTGGAAGTGCATTTTCTATGCAGGTCTAGCTCTACCTTTGGAAGAGAGATGTCCGTTTTACAGAGGAGACTCTGTCGAAATTTCGGTAGATTTTCTCGTAAAACATGATACTCATAAAATTCCTACCGTTAGTTAGGTTAAATCCTGTCTGTCGAGTCTCGTCCGGTTTTCCTCGAGTCAGTCTGGAATTTTATTATTTTGTTGATTTTTGATTTCGATTCCTTAGTCATGTTTTAAAAGTCGATTCATTATTTTTCTTTTAGAGCATATCGAAGCAGAAGCTGTGAGACCGAGGCAGACGCGTGGTCGTCAGCCTTCGCATTCATCCTGTAAGTCAATAGAACGATCTGTGCATGTGTTTATTTAAAGAATGCATGCGCTCGTATTTCTATTATATTGATTATATGATTTATTTAATTTAATGCTATTATTTATGATTTAAATGCATTTTATTTATTTAAAATCGATTTGAGAAATTTTGGTAGAACGGGCTACCTGGTGGGCTTCACCAGGACTATGTGCACATGGTAGAGATTGAGAGATGGATCCGATAAATTGTATGATTGATGAATGTTAAACTGGGACGGGTGCCTCGATAGAAGCCTTTGCTCTCGGGGACCGCCAGTGATTGAAAAGTCAATAATGGACTGGGATGGGTGCCTCGGTTGATGCCTTAGCTCTCGGGAACCGCCAGTGCCATATAGTTGGATTAAGTGAATGACTACGGCTTGGTGCCTCGGTTGATGCCCTTGCTCTCGGGGACTGGTAGTCTGGTTGGAATAAGTGGGCCTAATTGGCCATGTAGATTGTTGGGTTTAGGGTTCTACCGAGATTTTTCAAAAGCTATAAATATATATATATTATAAATTATTTTCACTATAAACATATATAGTTTTCGAAAAGGTTTTCAAATTGTACAGCTCTTTTTATTGACTTACTCAGTGAGGTCTGATTCCCCTCAATTTATTTTTTTTTCAGGAGCTTAGGATTTCGACCTCAGACTACCTCCACGCCGGGTTTCTTCTTCACCGGTTATTTTATGTAGGTCATTGTAAGCTGTACTGTGTGTTAATCTAGGTTGCTGCAGTAGTATATGTTCTAAGTATTTGTATGGTTTAAACATAATTGTGTAGTTTATTTGTGTAAACCACGCTTATGTATAAGATTCAATTTGATTTATAATATGAGATGTTGAAACACATTATTATTTAAACAGTTGAAATTGTGTAATTTGAGAAAAATCAGTTTGATAATGTGTTCTATTTTAAAATAAAGTTTAAAATATGAATGGTTTTATTTTTCTTTTCCTTTAGGCTTACTATGGGTTTCGGGGGCTTTAAGCCTACCCATTCCCTAGTGCTGGTCACGTGCCCTCGGGTTCGGGTCGTGATAAAGTTGGTATCAGAGCCTAAGTTTGATTAATTGTTTATGTTTGTCTTTCTATGTAACTACTGTAGCTTTAGGGTTGATAATTGTCTTGAGATGTTATTATTTCTAATTCCGTGTTGCTTTAAATATTCTTACCCCGTTTTGAATTTGATTTTCCTTATCTTCCTTTCAGAATGAGGCGTGTGCGTACCGACCCAGAAGTTGATCCGACCCTTAGGTTTGATGAGCAGTCTGTGCACGATAAGGCTCCCCTTCCTGCTCCACGTTGTAGGGGCAGAGGTAGAGGTCGAGCCAGGGTAGCTGCAGCTGAGATTCCTGATCAGCAGCCAGTCGAGCCTGAAGCCCCAGCTGTTGACCCCACAGCCTTTGCAGCTGGACTGGCAGGGATTAATCAGGGTCTAGCAGCATTGAATCAGGCAATGCCCCTTGTACAGCAGATGCTTCAGCAAAGGAACCAGGGTATGTCAGACACTGAAGCAGCCCTTCTTTACTCTCGGATCGGTAGAGTTTCTTTCGATGGTACTGGTGATGCCCTAGACTTTATTAATACGATTGAGGCACACACCAGAACGGGACACACGGATTATCAGAGGATTATGATTGTGGAGTTGTCGGTTCAGGTGGCCGCTCAGGATTGGTTTATGTAGTCGATTCAGCCATCGATGCACGAGCTGACTTGGCTAGAATTTAAGGACCGCTTTTTGAGATTTTTTTGTCCTCTAGCCACCAGAGATGCCTACAGGTGGCAGCTACTCCACATCACTAGAGGCGATAGGTCAGTGGAGGATTACACCAGAGAGTTTAATAGACTGTCCTGACATGCAGAAGATATCAGGAGGGATCCCTACAGAGTAGTGGAGCTGTATGTTACTGGATTAGGACCCACTTTTATTGGTATGCGTACCGAGGACTGCACCCTAGAGAGTGTGATTGAGGAGGCCCGTTTGATTGAGAGGCGACATATTCGCCAGGGCACCATGATAGATCCTTATATGATCGGGGGCAGTGGTTATGGTGTAGCTCCCGGGTACCAGCAGCCAGCATTTCACATTGGCAGTTCGAGTCAGCAGGCTGTGGGTAGTTCTCAACAGAGTGGTAGGAGGTCCAGGACTCACAGAGTTGGCCGACATGGATATGCTTCAAACAGGAGAATCGGCAGGAGTCACAGATTCAGTACAGGAGTTAGTAGCAGCAGTAGTGGGTAGAGTTCCCGACAGAGTAGTTCTGGGTCTGGAGCCAGTGCTTGTGCGAGTTGTGGATGATTTCATCAGGGCCCGTGTCATATGTTGTCAGGCGCTTGCTTCAGATGTGGGCAGGTTGGACATCTTGTTAGAGCTTGTCCCCACTCCGGATACCAGCCACAGTACGTTCAGGGTTCATCTTCATTAGTGGCTCAGCCCTACTATCCGATGCCTCAGCAGTATCGAGCACCCATACAGCCACAGCAGAGACCGCCTCAGCCTATGAGTCAGCAAGGTCGAGCTTCAGTTGGTAGACCTAGCGGACGTGGTTTTGCGCAGCCTTCGACTTCTCAGCAGGCAGGTCGTGGACAGGCTCGAGTGTTCACTTTGACACCACAGGATGCTCAGACTTCGAATGCAGTGGTAGCAGGTATTCTCTCAGTCTGTGCATGTGATGCTAGAGTGTTGTTTGACCCCGGTGCTTCACATTCCTTTATTTCTCCTGTGTTCGCTTTGAGAATCGAGTGGCAGCCTTCTAGGTTGTCCTTTCCTCTATCTATTTTGACTCCTCTTAGTGATGAGTTGGAGACAGATGTCTTCTTTCCTTCGTGCCCAGTGATAGTTGATGGTAGAGAATTATGGGCGGACTTAATATTGCTCGACGTACTAGAATTCGACGTCATTTTAGGCATGGATTGGTGGTCGAGGTATTATGCCTTTGTGAATTGTAGAGAGAAAGAAGTGGTGTTCAGAATTCCAGATGAAGAAGAATTCTGTTTCAAAGGTGAAAGGAGCTCTATGCCTCGTAATCTCATTTTTGCCATTACAGCCCGGAAGATGCTTAGAAGGGGTTGTCAGGGATACTTGGCAGTGGTAAGAGATGTTGAGAAGGAGAATGTGGCAATTGAGCAGGTGCCAGTGGTGTGTGAATTTCTGGATGTCTTTCCTGAAGAATTACCAGGATTACCACCAGACAGAGAGATAGAGTTATGTATCGATGTCATACATGGTACGGATCCTATTTCTATGCCACCTTACAGAATGGCACCAGCTGAACTGCAGGAGCTGAAAGAGCAGTTGCAGGAGTTGCTTGATAAGGGTTTCATCAGACCCAGTACATCGCCTTGGGGTGCTCTGGTGTTGTTCGTGAAGAAGAAGGATGGTAGCCTTCGCCTTTGTATTGACTACAGGCAGTTGAATAAGGTCACCATCAAGAATAAGTACCCACTTCCGAGGATCGATGATTTATTTGATCAACTTCAAGGTGCTACATGCTTTTCTAAAATAGACCTGAGATCTGGGTATCATCAGTTGAGAATCAGAAGAGGTGATGAGCCTAAGACAGCCTTCCGAACAAGATATGGCCATTACGAGTTTTTAGTAATGTCCTTTGGGTTGACTAATGCTCCAGCAACCTTTATGGACTTGATGAATCGGGTATTCAGGCCATACTTGGATCGGTTTGTGATAGTTTTCATTGACGATATCTTGGTTTATTCCAAGAGTGAGGCTGAGCATGTGATGCATCTAAGAAGGGTACTTCAAACCTTAAAGGAGCACAGGTTATATGCCAAATTCTCAAAGTGCGAGTTCTGGTTGCATCAAGTGGCATTTCTAGGCCACGTGGTTTCTCAAGATGGCATACAGGTGGACCCTAAGAAGATAGAGGCTATTACAGAGTGGTCAAGGCCAACTACAGTTAAGGAAGTACGGAGTTTCCTGGGTCTAGCAAGCTATTATAGAAGATTTGTGAAGGACTTCTCTAGAATTGCTGCACCTTTGACAAAGTTGACCCAGAAGAGTGTTAAGTTTGTATGGACGGACAAATGTGAAGAGCACTTTCAATTGTTGAAGAACTTGTTGATGTCGGCACCAATTCTAACTTTACCCTCTGGGAATGAAGGTTATACAGTGTATTGTGATGCTTCCAGAGTAGGATTGGGCTGTGTGTTGATGCAAAATGGCCAAGTGATTGCTTATGCTTCGAGGCAGTTGAAGAAGCACAAGCAGAACTATCCTACTCACGACTTGGAGATGGCAGCCGTGGTGTTTGCTTTGAAAATATGGAGACATTACTTATACGGAGTGACGTGTGAGATATACACTGATCACAAGAGCTTGAAATATATTTTCCAGCAGAGGGACTTGAATTTGAGGCAGAGGAGATGGATAGAACTCCTTAAGGATTATGATTGCTCCATTTTATACCATCCAGGTAAGGCGAATGCTGTTACAGATGCCTTGAGTAGAAAATCAGCAGGCAGCCTTGCCTATATTAGCACAGAGAGAAGGCCCATTATCAAGGAGTTGCATGGATTGATTGTTCAGGGGTTACAGATGAAAGTTACTGAAAGTGCCTTTTTGCTCAATTCAGTATACGATCAGTACACTTGGATCGGGTTAAGGCAGCTCAGAGTAGAGACCCTTAGTTGTAGAGAATCATGTATGAAGTGCAACAAGGGCAGTCACGGGACTTTGTGATTGACAGGGAAGGTATATTGCGGTTGGGCACTAGGATTTGTGTGCCAGATGTTGATGACTTGAGGAAGGAGATTATGGAAGAAGCACATTTTTCTGCCTATAGTGTTCATCCGAGTTCTACCAAGATGTATCATAATCTGAAGGATACATATTGGTGGAATGGAATGAAGAAGGACATTGCGGAGTTTGTATCTAGGTGCCTGACTTGCCAGTAAGTAAAGCTTGAACATCAGAGACCCTCGGGACTGTTGCAACCCATGCCAATTCCTGAATGGAAATGGGATATGATAGCCATGGATTTCATGACTAGGCTACCTCGGACTACTGGAGGTTATGATGCTATTTGGGTGATTGTTGACAGGTTAACTAAATCAGCACACTTTCTGCCTATAAAGAAGATGTACTCTACTAATAGACTGGCAAGACTTTATGTCAATAGGATTATTTGTCTACATAGAGTACCTGTGAGCATAGTGTCAGATAGAGGAGCCACCTTTACCTCAGTCTTTTGGTAAGAATTACATAAGGCCTTGGGTACCAGATTGGATTTTAGTATGGCCTTCCACCCTCAGACAGATGGTCAGTCAGAGAGGACCATCCAGATGTTAGAAGATATGCTGAGGATGTGTGTAATGGATTTTGGAGGACAATGGGATTCACACTTGCCACTGATTGAGTTTGCTTATAATAACAGTTATCATGCTAGCATCGAGATGGCTCCGTATGAGGCACTATATGGTAGGAAGTGTAGATCACCTTTGTGTTGAGAGATTGGTGAAAGGCAGTTAACAGGACCAGAGTTGGTGCAGATCACTTCAGAGAAAGTTCCTATTATACAGCAGCGATTGAAGATAGCCTTCAGCAGACAGAAGAGCTATGCTGACCCTAGGAGGAAGGATGTATCCTTAATGGTTGGAGACATGGTGTTCCTGAAGGTGTCCCCAATGAAAGGAGTTATGAGATTTGGCAAGAAGGGTAAGCTAGCTCCTAGATACATTGGACCGTTTGAGGTTCGGTCTAGAGTGGGTGAAGTGGCGTATAGGTTGGTGTTACCACCAGAACTGTCGAGAATCCATCATGTATTTCATGTATCCATGCTGAGAAAATACATCCCTGATCTGTCTCACGTGTTGTAACCTCAAACCGTAGAGCTTAGCGACGATTTGACTTATGAGGAGTACCCGGTGGTGATTGTGGATTGCCAAATCCGACAGCTACGAACTAAGGAGATACCGATGGTGAAGGTATTATGGAGTAACCATTCCGTAGAGGATTGCACCTGGGAAACTGAAGCCGAGATGCGAGTTTCGTTTCCGTATCTCTTTCCTTCTTGGCCTTGTAATTCCTCTTTTCTTTATTTTCTTGAATTCGAGGACAAATTCATATAAGGAGGGAAGACTGTAATACCCTACATGTTACTTAAATAAATAGGGGTATTTTTTTATCAAATCATATTATAAATAGTTATTTTTCCATCATATTATATTTATTTTATGATTGTTATTATTGTGATTATTATTATTTTCATTATCGCTATCAGTGTTATTTTAAATTATATTAACGTCATTAGCTACATGTATGTCTATAAACAAATACATATATATATGTGTGTATACATGTGCATATAAATAAATATATGTATATATGCATATTCATAAATATATGTATATATGTATATTTATAGATATAGATGTAGGGTTTAATTACTATATGTGTATGTACATTAGTAGGTTAGATGATATATATATATATATATATATATATATATATATATATATATATATATATGTAGTATATTTATATATTGTTATAATATAGTATATATAATTAGTAGTTATAATATAATATAGTTATAATTAGTGGTTATAATATAGTATATATATATATATATATATATATATATATATATAAGTATAGATATAGATGTTAGAAACCACTAGAACCCGAAGAACCAAACCCCTCATCATCGTTTGCCACCCCCGCTCTCTTCCCGTCATTGTGCCACCTTCCTCTTCGCCTGAGAGCACCATTACCGCCGTGTGTGGAGCTTGCTGGAGTGTTGCAGTAGCTGCCTTCCTTCTTCCTCATAAAGCAGCTCCTTCCTCTCCTCGCGCAGCAGCAGCTTTGCATCCTCTCGTCCTGCCCAGCTTCGACTCTCTGCATGTGCCATCTCCTGGTGGTGTCAAGCTGCTTTTTGCCTCCGCCTGAACTGCACCATCTCCCCCATCTTCTCCGGTGGCAGCAATTCTCTTCCCCTCCCTCTGTTCTGTCCAGCAGCTAGGTGGTGAGTAGTGCTCGCCCAATTCTTTCATTTCCTTCCTTGATCTTGGTAATCCTAGGTTAGTTAGTGTTGGTTAGCATGCATTTGAAGTTGGTTTCAATTTTCTTTGAAATTTTTGGTAATTAGTTGAATTTCTAGAATTTATTTAATGTTTATTTGGTTTTATTAGATATTTATTTGGGTATAATTAGTAATTAGGGAGGTTGTGGTTAATTATTTATGAGTGAATTAAATTTATTGAAATTTTTAGGAATTATTGTAAATTTGATAGAATTTTTTTGAAAATGTTAATAATATTGTTTGAAAATTTTCGAAATTATGGTTATAAATTATGAAAATTTGATAAATGAGGTTATTAGTGAATATTATAAATTTTAGAACTCAAATTATAATTTTTGAGATTTTTATACTATTTTTATAATTATATTTGAGTTTATGCCAAATTTGATTTTTGGTTAAATAATAATTTTTGGGAGAAAATTTTTGGTTGATTAAATATTTTAATTATATTAGGGAGGTTTATTTTAAGAAAATAAATTTTTGGCATGATTAAAGAATTTTAAGGAATTATTCTAGTATTAAAAGCACATTATGTAAATTGTGTATTTTAGGGGGGGTAAAAATGTAATTTTACCCTAAATATGATAATATATATATATATATATATATATATATATATATATATATATATTTTTAATTAGTTTTATTAATATTTAAAGGGTTTAGATAATTTTTATAAATTAATTGATATAATTTCCTAAGTAGTGTAAAATTTTAAATGTCCAATTTCCAATATATATATATATATATATATTCATATAATACATTACAAAGGTTTTAATTTGGATAATAATTATAATTATATTTTTGGTGATGGAATACAAATTTAATTGTTTAATTTTGAATAATTAAGATTTTAAATATGCTATTTATTTTTAGTATGTGTGTATGTAAAATATATATATATATATATATATATATATATATATATATATATATATATATATATATATATATATGTGTGTGTGTGTGTGTGTGTGTGTGTGTGTGTGTGTGTGTATTTCGAGAAATAAATATTATTAATTCTCGATATTTTATTGAGTTGTGATCTCGATCGGGGCAAATTGTAGTTTTGGAAGCCCAACTCGAGTGTGGGTGTTTGTGATTATTGGAAGTGCATTTTCTATACAGGTCTGGCTCTACCTTTGGTAGAGAGATGTCCGTTTTACAGAGGAGACTCTGTCGAAATTTCGGTAGATTTTCTCGTAAAACGTGATACTCGTAAAATTCCTACCGTTAGTTAGGTTAAATCCTGTCTGTCGAGTCTCATCCGGTTTTCCTCTAGTCAATCTGGAATTTTATTATTTTGTTGATTTCTGATTTCGATTCCTTAGTCATGTTTTAAAAGTCGATTCATTATTTTTCTTTTAGAGCATATCGGAGCAGAAGCTGTGAGACCGAGGCAGACGTATGGTCGTCAGCCTTCGCATTCATCCTGTAAGTCAATAGAACGATCTGTGCGTGTGTTTATTTAAAGAATGCATGCGCTCGTATTTCTATTATATTGATTATATGATTTATTTAATTTAATGCTATTATTTATGATTTAAATGTATTTTATTTATTTAAAATCGATTTGAGAAATTTTGGTAGAACGGGCTACCTGGTGGGCTTCACCAGGACTATATGCACATGGTAGAGATTGAGAGATGGATCCGATAAATTGTATGATTGATGATTGATGAATGGTAGACTACCTCCACGCCGGGTTTCTTCTTCACCGGCTATTTTATGTAGGTCATTGTAAGCTGTACTGTGTGTTAATCTAGATTGCTGCAGTAGTATATGTTCTAAGTATTTGTATGGTTTAAACATAATTGTGTAGTTTATTTGTGTAAACCACACTTATGTATAAGATTCAATTTGATTTATAATATGAGATGTTGAAACACATTATTATTTAAACAGTTGAAATTGTGTAATTTGAGAAAAATTAGTTTGATAATGTGTTCTATTTTAAAATAAAGTTTAAAATATGAATGGTTTTATTTTTCTTTTCCTTTAGGCTTACTACGGGTTTCGGAGGTTTTAAACCTATCCTTTTCCTAGTACCAGTCACGTGCCCTCGGGTTCGGGTCGTGACAAATATAGACAATTATTTAAATATATTATGGGAGTAAAATTATAATTTATTTATTATAATTAAACAATAAAAATAAAATAATTTATAATGAATAAACATCTTATTTGAAAATTATGAATAAAAAATTAAATTCAACTATTATAATTAATAAAATAAAAATAAAAAGATTTAATTTTATCAATTTCAAAGATAATTAAAATATTTTTTCATTTCTAATAATTTTAAAAAAATTAGAATAACAAAAAAAATAAAGTTTAATATAAAAATAGTATTTAAGTTAATGTACTATTTAAAATGAGATACATAAATACTTGAACTTATAAAATCTATTAGAAATACTATTTTAGAAATCTTTTATAGGTTTAGACACAGACACACACAGATATATGTATATATATATATATATATATATATATATATATATTCAAACACTAAAATAATACAGTTTTTATACATTTATCACTAAAAAATCATAAAACTTTGTGTCCTTGTAAAAATGTATCGTAAATAGTGTAGTGTATAATTATCGTCACACATTCAAACAATTAATACACAGAAGAGATTTTAGTAATATTGTTGAAATAAATAAATAAATAAATGAGACATTTTTGAGTATGTATTGTAAGGATGATGTGCTTTGTTTTTATTGTTGGTTTTAAAATTTCAAATGACAAAAATAAAAATGAAATAAATATAATAATTTTTTTATTGTTATTGCTTTCTTTCTAATGTGTGATGATTTATTTATTTTACATAATTTTCATTATCATACCAAACCATAATACAATTTATTGTTATTTTGTAAAAAAAAAAATTTTTAAATAAAACAATAGCAGATGGAAATTGAATTAAAATGAGTAATTAATGTAGCTTTGTTGTTTTGCAATAAAAATAGAAATTTTTTTGAGTATGAAGATGACAGTTCATGCGATTAGCCCTAATGTTATCTTTTTTTCCCCCTAATGTCTTTAGCAGTAAAGCCTATTGGTTATGGTACCTTGTACAGTAGTTGGCCAACAAAATGTAAATGCGAATTCAATGCCTTGTTCTCTTGCCCAGACCAAATGGCAAGGGAATGCCCTATGTCAATAATAATAATAATAATAATAATAATAATATACTTTGTAATATGTTGTAATACTCTTGATTAAAAAAAAAAATCACAAACCAGTTTATTATGCTGAATTTGTGTTTTTTATATTATCAATTATCAGTTTTATTTACAGAAAGATTAATAATCAAATAAATTTCAATTATAAAACAGACATCTGAATATAAAAAATTGGAACAATATTGTTAGTTCTCATCATTATTTAATGGGTTTAATGTAAAAGTATTTTATATATTTTTACAATTTGATTATATTTTAAATTTTTACAAATTAATACATAATTCTTAAAATTTTAACAAATCAATACACTGATTAAAAATACAACTAAATCTTGTTGCCGTGGCAATCAGTTATTTTTGAGTTAGTCGACGTAGGTTCCTATGCATCGTTTTAACTATTTGTGAAAAAAAACACGCAACCATTAAATTTTTTACAACTTAAGTGATGACATATCAATTTCGATAAATTGATAGCATTTTTTTTTTGTAATGCATTTCCTCTAATTGCTAAATATAAAATGAAAATTTAAATAATTGTAATACCCTACGTTTTATTTAAATAAAGTAATAATTTAGTTTGCATTATTAATAAATAATTTTAAATTATATTAAATATTGTTAATTAGCTAGTTATATTATTTTGTTAGGGTTATATAATTATTACCTTAGTGAATTATATTTCCTATAGTACTAACTATTATTTGACTATTTTGTAAGTGTAAATTATTTTATATTAATCTTGTTATTTTAGGCCTAATATATGTAATATATATATATATATATATATATATATATATATATATATATATATATATATATATATATATATTTAAGGTTTATAATAAATATAAGTTTATTATAATAGTATATGTATATTCATATTTATTATAACAGTATGTGTGTATATATATATATATAAACATGTATATACATATACATAGATATACATGTGTGTATACATATAAAGTATATACAATTAGGGTAATATACATTCACACACACCTATATTTATACACACACACACACACACACACACACATATATATATATATTAATAGGTTATAATATGAAGTATATATATATATATATATACATTCATACACAACATCAAACCACCATCACCAACCCTCCCTCATTTTGTTCGACACCCCCACCATCTCTCCTCTCCATGTGCCGCTTCCTCCACCGTCTGAGACTCCATCGCTACTGTGCACTGAAGCTTCCTGGTTGCTGCTGCTGCTGCCTTTCTTCTTCCTCGCGTGGCAGCGTTTCTTCTTTCCTTGCCAGACAGCAAGCCTTCCTCCTTCGCGCGACAGACCCCTGCCAACTTCGTCCCTTCGCCTGTCACCACCTTCTACCCCGCCTGAGCTGCTCCATCTTCTCCATTTTTTGGTGGCAGCAAGCTCTTCCTCCCCTTCCCCTTCGTTCAGTTTGACAGTGAGTAACACTCACTTGATCCCTTATTTCTTCCTTTGATTTTTTTGCTTGTCCTTGGTAGATCCTAGGTTAGTTAGGATTGTTTAGTATGTATTGAAGTTGGTTTTAATTTTTGGAATTTTTGGTGAATTACTTGATTTTTTCCAGAATTTTATTTGATATTTTTTCATTTTATTTTTTTTATTTATTTGATTTTATTCTATTTTTTTAGTTTAATTAGTAAATTAGAGTAATTAAGGTTAAATATTTGTAATGTATTGATTGTTTTTAAGATTTTAGAAATTTTGGTGTTAATTATAAGTTTTTGTAAATTTTGGGTATTTAATTAATAATTTATTAATTTCAAAATTATTGTTAAAAATTATGAAATTTTGATAATTAATAATATTATTAAATGTTATTAATTTTAGAATTTAAACTATGGCTTTTGTGATTTTTAAACTATTTTTATAAATATTTTTTAGTTTATGTCAATTGTGATTATTAGGCTAAATTATTTTTTTAGAAGAAATTATTAGTTGATTTTATGTTTTAATTATATTAAGAAGTTTAATTTTGAGAAAATAATTTTTTAGATGATTATATAATTTTTAAGGAATTTTTAGTACTAATAATACATTATGTAATTTATGTATTTAGGGGTAAAAATGTAATTTTATGCTAATTATAGTTAAACATATATTTTAGTTAGTTTTATTAATATTTAAGAGATTTAGAGGATTTTTATAAATTAATTGATATTTTTTTTAATTAAGTAATGTTAATTTTGAATATTAATTCCAAATATTATATATATGTATAATACATTATTTTGGTAACAAAAATTGAATATAAGGTTGTATTTAGCATGTTTGGTATAATGGTTTTAATTAAGGTTTTTGTTGGTAGTTATATTAATTATGAATTATATATGCATATTTTATAAATAACGTATATTATTGGAGATTATGAGATTTTATATGTTTATGTCTAATTAAATTTAATTAAGTGTCATGTTACATTTTAAATATGATTTTAATGTTTATTTATGAAAGTAAAATTCTCATGATTTTATTAGTTAGAATTAAGTTGTGAATTCGGTCGGGTTAATACTGTGTTGGAGAGCCGACCTAAGTGTAGACTGCATGCGAATTATTAGAAATGCGTTTTCTATGCAGGTTTGGCTCTACCTATGGTAGAGAAATGTCCGTTTTACAGAGGAGACTCTGTCAAAATTTTGGTAGATTTTCTCGTAAAACGTGATATTTTTCATAAATTTCTATCGTTAATTAGGCTTTTTCCTATCTATCGAGTCTTATCCGGTCTTCCTAGAGTCAGCTTAGAATTTTACTATTTTTGTTGATTATCGATTTCAATTTCATAGACATGTTTTAAAAATCGATTTGTTAATTTCTTTTTAGAGCATATCGGAGCAGAAGCCGTGAGATCGAGGCAGACGCGCGGTCGTTAGCCTTCTCGTTCATCTTGTAAGTCGATAATATGATTTGTGCATGTGCTTTATTTAAAGATGCATGCGCTCATATTTTTATGTTAATATTATATGATTTATTTAATTTAATGTTGCTATTTAAGGTTTAAAACGCATTTTATTTATTTAAAAATCGATTTTGAGAAATTTTGGTAGAACGGGCTACCTGGTAGCTTCATCAGGACCGTGTGCACATAGTAGAGATTGAGAGGTGGATCTGAATTATATATGACTGGTGAATGTTAAACTGGGATGGGTGCCTCGGTGGAAGCCTATGCTCTCGGGGACCGCCAGTGATTGTAAGGTTAATAATGGACTGGGATGGGTGCCTCGGTTGATGCCCTAGCTCTCGGGGACCGCCAGTGCCATATATTTGGATTAAGTGAACGAATGCGACTTGGTGCCTCGGTTGATGCCTTTGCTCTCGGGGACCGGTAGTTTAGTTGGAATAAGTGGGCCCGGTTGGCCAATTAGAACTTTAAGTTTAGGGTTCTACCGAGATTTTTCAAAAGCTATATCTATATATTATAAAATTAATTTTACTATAACTTTATGGTTTTCAAAAGGGTTTTCAAACTGTAGAACTCTTATTATTGACTTACTCAATGAGGTCTGATTCCCCTCAATTTATTTTTTTCGAGGAGCTTGGGAGTTCGACCTCAGACTGCCTCCACGCCAGATTTCTTCATCACCGACCATTTTATATAGGTTATTGTAAGCTGTACTGTTGTAATGCTCTAGGAAGCTACAATAGTAACTGTATTATAAATTGTATGACTTAAGTATATTTATGTATTTTATTTATATGCACCACGTATATGTATAATGATTTAAGTTTGATTTATAATATGTGACGCTGGAAATATTTTATTTATGTATTCAATTATGCTTTAATTTTAGAAAAATCAGTTTGATAATGTGTTCTATTTTAAAATAAAGTTTTAAATTGTGAGGTTTTATTTCTTTTTTCTTTTAGGCTTACTACGAGTTTTGGGGGCCTTATGCCTTCCCATTCCCTAGTGCCGGTCACGTGCCCTCGGGTTCGGATCGTGACAAAGTTGGTATCAGAGCATAAGTTTGATTAATTGTCTATGTCTGTCTTTCTGTGTAACTACTGCAGTAATATGGTTGATAATTGTCTTTGAGATGTTCTTGTTTCTAATTCCGCGTAGTGTTAAATACTCCTATCTTGTTTTGAATTCGGTTTTCTCTATCTTTTTCAGAATGAGGCGTGTACGAATAGACCCCGATGTCGATCTAACCCTTAGACTTGATGAGCAGTCTGTGCACGATAAGGCTCCCCCTCCTGCTCCTCATTGTAGGGGCAGAGGTAGAGGTAGAGGTTGAGCTAGAGCAGCTGCAGCTGAGATTCCTAATCA
Organism: Mallotus nudiflorus; assembly: GCA_947683625.1. Lineage (NCBI taxonomy): Eukaryota > Viridiplantae > Streptophyta > Magnoliopsida > Malpighiales > Euphorbiaceae > Mallotus > Mallotus nudiflorus. The sequence goes on from CANTUR010000320.1 coordinate 36,819, forward strand.
ACAGCTAGTTGGTCCTGAAGCTCCAGCCACCGAGCCCACAGGCTTTGCAGTTGGACTGGTAGGGATTAATCAGGGTCTTACAGCATTGAATCAGGTGATGCCCATTGTACAGCAGATGCTACAGTAGAGGAATCAGGGGATAACAGATACCGAGGCAACACTTCTTTACTCCCGGATCGGTAGAGTTTCTTTTGACGGTACGAGTGATGCCTTAGACTTCATTAATGCTATTGAGGCACGTACCAGGATGGGACACACAAATTATCAGAGGATAATGATTATGGAGTTGTCAGTTCAAGTAGCAGCTCAAGACTGGTTTATGTAGTCGATTCAGCCATCTATGCATGAGTTGACTTGGCTAGAGTTTAAGGACCACTTTTTGAGATTTTTCTGTCCTCCAGCCACCAAAGATGCCTACAGGTGGTAGTTGCTCCACATCACTAGAGAGGATAGGTCAGTGGAGGACTATACCAGGGAGTTTAATAAGCTGTCCCGACATGCAGAGGATATCAGGAGGGACCCTTACAAAGCAGTAGAGCTGTATGTTACTAGTTTGGGACCCACTTTTATTGGTATACGTACAGAGGACCGCACCCTAGAGAGTGTGATTGAGGAGGCACGTTTGATCAAGAGGCAACATATTCGTCAGGGCACCATGATAGATCCCTATATAGTTGGTGGTAGTGGATATGGTGTAGCTCCTAAGTATCAGCAGCCAGCATTTCACATTGGTAGTTCGAGTCGGCAGGTTGCGGGTAGTTCACAGTAGGGTGGTAGGAGGTCTAGGACTCATTGAGTTGGTCACCATGGTTATGCCATGAATAGGAGAAGTGGTAGGGGTTACAGATTCAGTACTGGAGTCAACAACAGTAGTAGTGGGCAGAGCTCTGGACAGAGTAGTTCTAGGTCTGGGGCCAGTGCATGTGCGAGTTGTGGATGATTTCATCAGGGCCCGTGTCATTTATTATCGGGCGCTTGCTTCAGATGTGGACAAGTTGGTCATCTTGCCAGAGCTTGTCCTCACTTAGGATATCAGCCACAGTATGCTCAGGGTTCATCTTCATCAGTGGCTCAGCCCTACTATCCGATGCCCCAGAAGTATAGAGCACCAGTACAGCCATAGCAGAGACCGCCATAACTTATGGGTCAGCAGGGCTGAGGTTCAGTTGGTAGGCCTAGTGGTCACGGGTTTGTGCAGCCCTCGACATCTCAGTAGGCAGGTCGTGGCCAGGCTCGAGTATTCACTTTGACACCATAGGATGCTCAGACTTTGAATGCAATGGTAGCAGGTATTCTCTCAGTCTGTGCATGTGAGGCTAGAGTATTGTTTGACCCCGGTGCTTTGCATTCATTCATATCTCTTGTGTTCTCTTCGAGAATTGAGTGGCAGCCTTCCAGGTTGTCCTTTCCTTTATCTGTGTCGACTCCTCTTAGTGATGAGTTAGAGACAGATATTTTCTTTCCTTCGTGTCCGGTGTTAGTTGATGGTAGAGAATTATTGGCAGACTTGGTATTGCTTGATGTGTTGGAATTTGATATCATTTTAGGTATGGATTGGTTGTCGAGGTATTATGCCTTTATGAATTATTGAGAGAAAGAAGTGGTGTTCAGAATTCCAAATGAAGAAGAATTTTATTTTAAAGGCGAAAAGAGCTCCATGCCTTATAATCTCATTTTTGCCATTACAGCTCGAAAGATGCTTAGAAGGGGTTGTCAGGGTTATTTGGCAGTGGTAAGGGATGTTGATCAAGTGAATAGGGTGATTGAACAGGTGCCAGTGGTGTGTGAATTTCTAGATGTCTTTCCTGAAGAATTACCAGGATTACCACCAGATAGAGAGATAGAGTTCTGTATCGATGTCATACCTGGTACAGATCCTATTTTTATGCCACCCTACAGAATGGCACCAACACAATTACAGGAACTGAAAGAGCAGTTGCAGGAGTTGCTTGATAAGGGTTTCATAAGGCCCAGTACATCACTTTGGGGTGCTCCGATGTTGTTTGTGAAGAAGAAGGATGGTAGCCTTTGACTTTGTATTGATTACAGGCAGTTGAATAAGGTCACCATCAAGAACAAGTATCCACTTCCAAGGATTGATGACTTGTTTGATAAGCTTCAAGGTGCTACATGCTTCTCTAAGATAGACTTGAGATCTGGGTATCACTAGTTGAGGATCAAAAGAGGTGATGAGCCCAAGACAACATTTCGGACGAGGTATGGCCATTATGAGTTCTTAGTAATGTCCTTTGGGTTGACTAATGCTCCAGCAGCCTTTATGGACTTGATGAATCGGGTATTCAGGCCATACTTAGACCGGTTTGTAATAGTCTTCATTGATGATATCTTGGTTTATTCCAAGAGTAAAGCTGAGCATGTTATGCATCTGAGAAGGGTGCTTCAGACTTTAAGGGAGCACAAGTTGTATGCCAAGTTTTCAAAGTGTGAGTTCTGGTTGAATCAGGTAGCATTTTTAGGCCACGTGGTTTCTAGGGATGGCATATAAGTGGACCCTAAGAAGATAGAAGCTATTACGGAGTGGCCGAGGCCGACTACAGTTAGAGAAGCACGAAGATTCCTGGGTCTAGTCGGCTATTATAGGAGATTTATGAAGGACTTCTCTAAAATTGCTGCACCTTTAACAAGATTGACGCAGAAGAGTGCTAAATTTGTGTGGACAAACATATGTGAAGAGAACTTTTAATTATTGAAGGGTTTGTTGATGTCAGCTCCAATTCTGACTTTGCCTTCTGGAAATGAAGGGTATACAGTGTATTATGACACTTCTAAAGTAGGATTGGGCTGTGTGTTAATGCAAAATGGCCAAGTGATTGCTCATGCTTCGAGGCAGTTGAAGAAGCATGAGCAGAACTATCCTACTCATGACTTGGAGATGGCAGCTGTTGTGTTTGCTTTGAAAATATGGAGGCATTACTTGTATGGGGTGACATGTGAGATATACACTGATCACAAGAGCTTGAAATATATTTTCCAGCAAAGGGACTTGAATCTGAGGCAGAGAAGATGGATGGAACTTCTTAAAGATTATGATTGCTCCATTTTATACCATCCAGGCAAGGAAAATGTTGTTGCTGATGCTTTGAGTAGGAAGTCAACAGGCAGTCTTGCCCACATCAGCACAGAAAGGAGGCCCATTATTAAAGAGTTGCACGGGTTGATGGATCAAGGGTTGCAGATGGAAGTTACCCGGAAGTGCCTTTTAGCTTAATTCAGGGTACGATCGGTGTACTTGGGTCGAGTTAAGGCAGCTCAAAATAGAGACCCACAGTTGCAGAGGATTATAAATGAAGTGTAACAAGGGCAGTCAAGGGATTTTGTGATTGATGGAGAAGGTGTGTTGCGGTTAGGCACTAAGATTTTTGTGCCAGATGTTGATGACTTGAGGAAGGAAATCATGGAAGAAGCACATTTTTCTACTTATAGTATTCATCCAGGTTCTACCAAGATGTATCATGACTTGAAAGATACATATTGGTGGAATGGAATGAAGAGGGACATTGCAGAGTTTGTGTCTAGATGTCTGACTTATCAACAAGTGAAGTTTGAACATCAGAGACATTGGGATTGTTGCAGCCTATGCCAATTCCCGAATGGAAATGGGACATGATAGCTATGGACTTTATGTCTGGGCTACCTCAGACTACTGGAGGTTATGACGCAATATGGGTGATTATTGATAGGCTAACTAAGTCAGCACACTTTCTACCAATAAAGAAGATGTACTTTACTGATAGACTGGCAAGACTTTATGTCCATAAGATTGTTTGCCTACATGGAGTACCAGTGAGGATAGTGTCGGATAAAGGAGCCATATTCACCTCAGTCTTTTGGCAAGAGTTACACAAGGCCTTGGGTACCAGATTGGATTTTAGTATGGCCTTCCACCCTCAGATAGATGGTCAGTCAGAGAGGACCATCCAGACGTTAGAAGATATACTGAGGATGTGTGTGATGAATTTGTAGGATAGTGGGATTCGTACTTGCCATTGATTGAGTTTGCCTACAATAATAGCTATCACGCTAGCATTGAGATGGCTCCATATGAGGCACTATATGGTAGGAAGTGTAGACCACCTTTATGTTGGAAAATTGGTGAAAGGCAATTAACGGGACCAGAGTTGGTGCAAGTGACTTCAGAGAAGGTCCCCATTATAGAGCAGAGATTAAAAACAGCCTTTAACAGATAGAAGAGCTATGCTAACCCTAGGAGGAAGGATGTATCCTTTATGGTTGGAGACATGGTATTCCTGAAGGTGTCTCCAATGAAAGGAGTTATAAGATTTGGCAAGAAGGGTAAGCTAGCTCCTAGATACATTGGACCATTTGAGATTTGGTCTAGAGTGGGTGAAGTGGTGTATAAATTGGTGTTATCACCAGAACTGTCAAGAATCCATCCGGTATTTCATGTGTCTATGCTAAGGAAATACGTTCCCGATCCATCTCATGTGTTGCAACCTCAAACCGTAGAGCTTAGTGACAATTTGACTTATGAGGAGTACCCAGTGGTGATTGTAGATCGCCAAATCCGACAGTTACGGACTAAGGAGATATCGATGGTGAAGGTGCTATGGAGTAACCATTCTGCTGAGGATTGCACTTAGGAAACTGAAGCCAAGATGCGAGTTTTTTTTCTGTATCTTTTTCCTTTTTTGTATCTTTTTTGTAATTCTTCTTTTCTTTCTTTTCTTTCCTTTCTTGAATTCGGGGAAAAATTCATATAAAGAGGGGAGACTGTAATACCCTACATTTTATTTAAATAAAGTAATCATTTAGTTTGCATTATTAGTAAATAATTTTAAATTATATTAAATAATTGTTAATTAGCTAGTTATATTATTTTGTTAGGGTTATGTAATTATTACCTTAGTGAATTATATTTCCTATAGTACTAACTATTATTTGACTATTTTGTAAGTGTAAATTATTATATATATATATATATATATATATATATATATATATATATATATACATATACATAGATATACATGTGTGTATACATATAAAGTATATACAATTAGGGTAATATACATTCACATACACCTATATTTATACATATATATATTATTAGGTTATAATATAAAGTATATATATATGTGTATATATATATATATATATATATATATATATATATATATATATACACACACACACAACATCAAACCACCATCACTAACCCTCCCTCATTCTGTCCGACACCCCCACCATCTCTCCTCTCCTTATGCCGCTTTCTCCACCGCCTGAGACTCCATCGTTGCCGTGTGCTGAAGCTTCCTGGTTGCTGCTGCTATTGCCTTTCTTCTTCCTCGCGTGGCAGCGTTTCTTCTTTCCTCGCCAGACAGCAAGCCTTCCTCCTTCGCGCGATAGACCCCTGCCAGCTTTGTCCCTCCGCCTGTCGCTGCCTTCTACCCCACCTGAGCTGCTCCATCTTCTCCATTTTTCGATGGCAGCAAGCTCTTCCTCCCCTTCCCCTTTGTTCAATTTGACAGTGAGTAACACTCACTTGATCCCTTCTTTCTTCCTTTGACTTTTTTGCTTGTCCTTGGTAGATCCTAGGTTAGTTAGGGTTGTTTAGTGTGTATTGAAGTTGGTTTTAATTTTTGGAATTTTTGGTGAATTACTTGATTTTTTCCAGAATTTTATTTGATATTTTTTTATTTTATTTTTTTTATTTGATTTTATTCTATTTTTTTTAGTTTAATTAGTAAATTAGAGTAATTAAGGTTAAATATTTGTAATGTATTGATTGTTTTTGAGATTTTAGACATTTTGGTGTTAATTATAAGTTTTTGTAAATTTTGGGTATTTAATTAATAATTTATTAATTTCAAAATTATTGTTAAAAATTATGAAATTTTGATAATTGATATTATTATTAAATGTTATTAATTTTAGAATTTAAACTATGGTTTTTGTGATTTTTAAACTATTTTTATAAATATTTTTGAGTTTATGTCAATTGTGATTATTAGGTTAAATTATTTTTTTAGAAGAAATTATTAGTTGATTTTATGTTTTAATTATATTAAGAAGTTTAATTTTGAGAAAATAATTTTTTAGATGATTATATAATTTTTAAGGAATTTTTAGTACTAATAATACATTATGTAATTTATTTATTTAGGGGTAAAAATGTAATTTTATGCTAATTATAGTTAAACATATATTTTAGTTAGTTTTATTAATATTTAAGAGGTTTAGAGGATTTTTATAAATTAATTGATATTTTTTTAATTAAGTAATGTTAATTTTGAATATTAATTCCAAATATTATATATATGTATAATACATTATTTTGATAACAAAAATTGAATATAAGGTTGTATTTAGCATGTTTGGTATAATGGTTTTAATTAAGGTTTTTGTTGGTAGTTATATTAATTATGAATTATATATGCATATTTTATGAATAACGTATAGTATTGGAGATTATGGGATTTTATATGTTTATGTCTAATTAAATTTAATTAAGTGTCATGTTACATTTTAAATATGATTTTAATGTTTATTTATGAAAGTAAAATTCTCATGAATTTATTAGTTAGAATTAAGTTGTGAACTCGATCGGGCTAATACTGTGTTGGAGAGCTGATCCAAGTGTAGACTGCGTGCGAATTATTAGAAGTGCATTTTCTATGCAGGTTTGGCTCTACCTATGGTAGAGAGATGTCTGTTTTACAGAGGAGACTCTACCAAAATTTCGATAGATTTTCTCGTAAAACGTGATATTTTCCATAAATTTCTACCGTTAATTAGGCTTTTTCCTATCTATTGAGTCTTATCCGGTCTTCCTAGAGTCAACTTAGAATTTCACTATTTTTGTTGATTATTGATTTCAATTTCATAGACATGTTTTAAAAATCGATTTGTTAATTTCTTTTTAGAGCATATCCGAGTAGAAGCTGTGAGATCGAGGTAGACGTGCGGTCGTCAACCTTCTCGTTAATCTTGTAAGTCGATAATATGATCTGTGCGTGTGATTTATTTAATGATGCATGCGCTCATATTTTTATGTTAATATAATATGATTTATTTAATTTAATGCTTCTATTTATGGTTTAAAACGCATTTTATTTATTTAAAAATCGATTTTGAGAAATTTTGGTAAAACGGGCTACCTGGTGAGCTTCACCAGGACCGTGTGCACATGGTAGAGATTGAGAGGTGGATCCGAATTATATATGACTGGTAAATGTTAAACTAGGACGGATGCCTCGGTGGAAGCCTATGCTCTCAGGGATTGCCAGTGATTGTAAGGTTAATAATGGACTGGGATGGGTGCCTCGGTTGATGCCCTAGCTCTCGGGGACCGCCAGTGGCATATATTTGGATTAAGTGAATAATTGCGACTTGGTGCCTCGGTTGATGCCTTTGCTCTCGGGGACCGGCAGTCTAGTTGGAATAAGTGGGCCCGATTGGCCAATTAGAACTTTGGGTTTAGGGTTCTACCGAGATTTTTCACAAGCTATATCTATATATTATAAATTATTTTTACTATAACTTTATGGTTTTCAAAAGGGTTTTCAAACCGTACAGCTCTTATTATTGACTTACTAAGTGAGGTCTGATTTCCCTTAATTTATTTTTTTCTAAGAGCTTGGGAGTTCGACCTCAGACTGCCTCCACGCAGGATTTCTTCATCATCGGCCATTTTATATAAGTCATTGTAAGCTGTACTGTTGTAATGCTCTAGGAAGTTGCTGTAGTAACTGTACTATAAATTGTATGACTTAAGTATATTTGTGTATTTTATTTATATGCACCACGTATATGTATAATGATTTAAGTTTGATTTATAATATGTGATGTTGGAAATATTTATTTTATGTATTCAATTATGTTTTAATTTTAGAAAAATCAATTTAATGTTGTGCTCTATTTTAAAATAAAGTTTTAAATTGTGAGGTTTTATTTCTCTTTTCTTTTAGGCTTACTATGGGTTTCGGAGGCCTTATGTCTTCCCATTCCCTAGTGCCAATCACATGCTCTCGGGTTCGGATTGTGACAATAATTATAATTTAAAATAAAACTTTTTTTATCACATAAATAAATTATAATAGAATATTAGTTTTAATGCAAATGTACGAATGGTGCAATCAATTAAAAGGAATATTTCAAGTAATACTTTAAGAAGTTCTCCAAATAGGAGTATTTTAATTACTAAGTCATCGATATTTTTTTTAAATGATAATATGAGCTTTTTACAAGTGAACAAACATGTGAGAATTAAAGACTATATATATATATATATATATATATATATATATATATATATATATATATATATATATATATATATATATATGAAGAGAAATTACCTTTAATTATAAAGTTTTAAAATTTATAATAAAAATGTTATCTGTATGATAAACACCCCACTTTTATTGTATTTCAACAATGAGAATGCCAATTTTGTACTAAAATCTCTCTCTCTCTTTTTGTTTAATAAAAATAACATCATAAATAGCAAAAGTGCAACATTTAATGGAAAATAATGATATTTTAAATAAAAATGTAAACTTTAACTATGAAAATGGAGAAAATACTATTTTAATATTAAAAATAAAAAATTTAAATATGAAGCAAATAGAATAAGAAAATAATATTTAATAAAATAAAAAGTCAAATATTTACTCAAAGAAAGTAAAAATAAATAAATGAAAATAACATTTTCTCATTAAAACCATAAACAAAATATAATTTTAAATCATAAAAATAAAAACTTTAATGAAATTAATAAAGAAAAAAAATAAAAATTTATGCTTTTTATGATGATGATGATGTCACACAACACATAAAAATGCAAGATTTACATATTAAACTAAATATGTAAATCCAAATACTCCTGGATTTGCTACCATCAACATCACCACTACTTCAAATATTAAAAAATCACAAATTCAACACAAATGATATAATAATAATAATAATAATAATAATAATAATAATAATAATAATAATTAATGCATGAGATGCAAAATGAATGAAAATTTAAATTAAATGAAAATAAATATGCAGAGGGATAAGGAAAATGCAAATAAAAATAAATAAGTTAATAAAAGAAATAAAACTAAAAATAAAAATGGAAATAAGAGTGAAAGTAAAAATAAATAAAAATAAAATAGGAATCGAGAAGAAGAAGAAGAAAATTTGCAAAATATAGTAAAATGCAATTTTTAATAAAAATAATTAAGTGGGTCCTCAGAGAATTACTCTCGTTGAGTGCTTTGACTAAGATAAGTTTAGGTTTGGATTTTGTGTCTAAAACTCTAAATTAATAAATAAATAAATAGAAGAGTTCTTGAGGTAGTGAATGTTTGGAAATAAGATTTTCATGAGTTGATTAATCTTATTTGAAAGGTTTTGAGGCTTTTAATTTAGTGATTTTTTTTAATATATCTTTTAGCTTAGAAAAGTCTAAAATAGTCTATAAAAATTGTCCCCAAAAAAATTAAAATTCTAAAAAATTGCCAAAAGTCCTTAAAAAATTGAAAAAAAATAAAATTTATAAAAATTTTGGACACATAACAAAATCCACGTGCATGGTTTTAAAAACCCACGCTAGTGGATAATTACTACATGCATGTATTTCTAATTCACACATGTGTATTTTTAATCCATATGCATGGATAAATGGAGCATGTGGGCTTTTAGGACCCACAAGCGTCCATCTCTTTCATATGCCTTTATTAGTAGTTTTAAGTCATTTTTGGGTGATTTTTCAAATCCTTTATGTTTTAGGAGTTTTTTGGGCCCTCTAGGTTTGATTCGGTAAGCCTTTTGGGTTCTCAAGTTTTTCTAGGCATCTTGTTCGATTCAGTCTCTAAATCGTCGAACAAGACCTTGGAAGCTTCGGTTCAGCCTATTAAGGTCCCGGTTCAATGTTTCAAAGTCTCGGTTTTGCACTTAAGATCCGATTTTTAAAGTAGAACCCTTATTTGGGTATTTCAAGAAATGGTTTGGCCTGTTGGGCTTCTAGTTTAATGAATTAGATGTATGGTTTAAGGGTTCAAGTGTTTGGTTTAAGAGTATGGATGCCTAGTTCAAAGCATATGGGTTAAAACTCTAAAATCACGGTATGGATAGTCCTTTTCAAGGTTATCCTCTAGCTTGTTGGTAGAAAACTTTCATCATTAGACCGTTATAGAGGACTGCTGAAAATTGGGTGTCAATAAGCTCATGAATAAAAAAAAGGATAAAATATGACTTTATAGATTAAGGTAGTTCACTAGAGCAATAAAAGGAGTCCACAAGTTAAAACACATAATTTCCAATTGATACCCCATATATATATTCCTGTTTAAACAAGGTCTTTATTTTCCTGTATAGGGTCACTTGGCTAAAAAGAACATCGAAGTTAAATAAGAAAAGAATCCCAATCAGGAGACAATCAAGAGATTATTGGAGAAGAAGAAATACTCTCCTAGTTGGCATAGGACTTCCATCAAAGAGGAATCCTATTCCTCTCAGGTTTGAGCATCACTATCCCTATAAATAAAACCTTATATCCCTTATTCTCATTCATTCTATTTTCTCATATTCTTGTTGCTCTCCTTCTCTCTCTAGATTCTCTCCTTATATGTTCTGACTTAGCCATCAGAGGGTTTGTGAGAATCCTCTGCACCTCTCACCTTGTCCTCTATTGATCACTTGCAAGGTATTAGCTCAAGAGTTTCAAAAAATAAGTTATCAAGTGGCACTGTCTATGGGAACTCTTGAATAAAAGCCATTTGTTCATCTATCGAATGAGCCCCAAGCATCATGACTTCTAGTCCACCACCAATCTCAACTCTTGACACACACATCAACCCATCTGCTCATATTCCTCCGATCCATCTGTCATTACCGAAAATACCGCCAACCCCTTTTTCGCACGTTGGACCCTTATCTCAAATTACCGCAGGTGGTATGCACCTTCTACCTAGAAACACTCAAGGGTACCAGACCCTGGGTAGTGATCTTCCCTACTATACTCCTCTCCAACACCATTACAAACCTATACCTTCTATACCTTTTCCAAACCTATAAGAAACACCTGCCATAACTATGGCTAATCTAAACATAGTAACCCAAACACTCAACCTCACCCTAACAAGCAAGGAAATAATGATACAAAATATTCAAACTCAGATGACCATGATGCAACAATAGTTGAATGCCCTAATTCAAAGCAGTAACCCCATATCAACTCATACGGGAAGGTAATACTACATCTTTGGAAATATCAAAAGCAGACAAGGAGAAACATAAAACCCCGGAAGGGGAAACCAGCTCAACAATCCTAGCTCTTGATGAATCCAAGTTAACTCAAAAATTTAAAGAAGTTATACTCAAAGCTCACATAAGGCCAAAAAAAGAGGATGAATGCGTGATGGAAGGAAGAATGCCTTTTATAAGCAGGATATTCCGAACAAAAATTTCAACCAAATCCAGAATACCACAGCTAGAATAATATGATGGAACCAAAGATCCAATCAACCACATATCCTCATTCAAAACAAAGATGTTACTCTAAAACATGAATGATGGCATAATGTGTAGAGTTTTCCTTAGCATACTTACCAAGAATGCTCAGAGATGGTTCCACCATCTCCCGAAAAATTCTATCACCTCTTTCAAAGATTTAGCTGAGAAATTTCAAACCCAGTTTATCACTAACATCCCTCCAACTAAAAATATCAACGACCTCCGGATGTGCTGATAAGAGGCCAATGAATCACTACGAAGCTATCTGGATCAGTTCAATAAAGTTGCTATGTAAATTGAAAAGCTGATTAACAAAGTAGCTGTAGAAGCTTTAAAGAATAACATTAGGCTCAGAATGCTCAAGGATAAGATAATGACAAAAGAACCTAGCGCTTGTACAGAGGTAATGGCGATGACAATCAAAATGATAAAGATGGATGAAGATAAAAGGATGTGAAGGGATGATGAGACAACGCCAGCTAAAGCAGAAGAATGATCAAGACCCAAGAGGCCAAGCTTTCCATAAACAAACTTCAGAAACCAGGTGGAAAGGTTTGAGAAGGAAGCTAAAAGATACATGCCTTTAAATACCTCCAGATCTAGAATCCTCATGTAAGTGAGGCAAAATGGCGTAGGAATTACTCCAGCCAGAAGAATAAGCCTGAATAGGAGAGCTATACAGGATAAAAGGTGCTATTGCTAATATCACCAGGATTATAGGCATGCCACAAAGGCCTACTGAGAATTAAAGAATACCATAGAAAGATTGGTGGAAAATGGCAAACTTGGCAACTTCACCGACACACCTAGAGGAACCAGGAATTAGGATATGCAGGAACAAGACAGACTAGAACCAAAGACGGCTTGGAATGAACCAGCCAGTGTCATCAACATGATTATTAGAGGAGAGAACACAGGAAAGAAGCCTACGAGAGTCCACAAAGAAGAAGGGCCTGCTCTCAAGAATAGATAGATCATTATATTTGGTCCAAAAGATAGGAATCACGTTTGGCACCCCTCATAATGACGCCTTGATAGTAAGCACTTACATCAATAATTATCTGGTGAAGAGATTACTAATTGATGATGGTAGTGCCATCAACACATTATCTTGGAATGCCTACAAGGAAATGAAAGGCTCGATCATTGATTTGAAGGCTATCCAGAATCCTATTACAAGTTCTACGGAGGAAGCACACATCCAATGGGAATAGTAGAGCTAAGTTTGGAATTCGAAGAAAGAGTTACTGAAGATATAAAAGTCGTTAAAGCCTAATTCAATGTGGTAGACCTCCCACTAGCATACAACAACATTATAGGATGACCAGTACTTCATGAAATCGATGTAGTCATAAGTGTCCGACATCTAACAATAAAGATTCCTATTGAAGGTAAAGTTCTAACCACTCACAGAGATTAACACATGGCCAGCCAATGCTACCAAATGGCAATCAAACCTCAGATGGAAGCATTCCCCTTAGAATCCTAGGGAGTAGAGAAATAGGGAGTTGGCCTTGAACCAGTAGACGAGGTTCAGACATTATAGATTACTGATGGGAAAATATTAAGGATCGGTAATGAGCTTGATGGGGAAACTAAGCAGGGGATAAGGGAGGTCCTCATTAAACACTTAAAAGACTTTAACTCTTAAGCATTTGAGATTATGGGGGTACACCCTTAGATTGCCTCAGATAGCCTAAACATCAAACTAGGGGCAAAGCCGGTTGTCTAGAAGAAGAGGACCTTTGCATACGAAAGACAGAAGATAATCGCTAAAGAAATAAGAAAACTATTAGAGGTTGGATTTATCAAAGAAGTCACTCACTAGGAATGGGTAGCTAACATGGTGCTGGAAAAGAAGTCCAATGGAAAATACAGAATGTGTGTAGATTACACTAACCTCAACAGGGCATGTCCCAAGGATAGCTACCTGCTGCTAACAATAGACCAACTTGTAGACTCCACCACTGGGCATTGCATGTATAGCTTTATGGACACAGCACAGAGGTATCACCAGATACTAATGAAAAAAGAAGATCAAGAGAAAACATCCTTCATTACACACGAAGGCCTTTACTATTACAAAGTAATGCCCTTTGGGCTGAAGAACACTGGAGCAACCTATCAAAGGATGATGAACCATGTACTCCAGAATCAAATCAAAATAAATGTTAAAGTATACGTGGATGACATCATCATCAAGAGCAAGAGAGCGGAGCAACATCCTGCTAACCTTAACCAAATCCTTTAATTAATAAGCCAATACCAGATCAAGCTAAACCTAGAGAAGTGCATCTTCGGGGTAAGGGCAAGTAAGTTTTTGGGATTCATGATATCATACAGGGGAATCAAAGCTAACTCAAAAAAGATAGAGGCCATTCTCACTATAAAAACTTTGATAACGATTAATGAGTTGTAAAAGCTAAATGGCAAGATAATAGCCTAGGGGCATTTCATCTCTTACTTAGCTAAAAGATGTGATACGGAACCTCCAAGAATAAGCTTGAGAACCCCTTTATGTATTCGAACCCCCAAAGCATTAACTTGAAAACCCCAATAGTCAATTCAGCAACAACCCCTAAGAATGGTTAGAAATCAGATTACTTAGATGATCAAAGAATTAGAATAAAGAAAACTCGTTTCTAAATTCCAATTTTGAAACACTCCACAAGAAGATGATCAATCTACTTGAATGTTCCTTAAAGCATGTATTCTACACAAGAACACAAAGATAAAAGCAAAACAGCCTTTAGGTTTTAAAACTTCAATTCTGAATCATAAAATTCGTCCAAGGCATATATATATAGCCTTTACAAGGTTTTCCTTAGTGAGTAAGGAAAACTAATAACCCTAATCACAAAAAAAGGAAATTTATCTAATCAGACCTTAAATAGGAATTTTGACATATTTCCTATTTTAAGAATAATTAAACTAACTAAAACTAATGGGCTTTTAAAATAACAAATTCGTCCAGCCCTTATTTAACATAATTAAACCCATTAATAACTTGGACTTGAATTAAGTTGTATTGAACTTGAGCTGCACTTGGCACAAAGCTTTGGTGTCCTTGTAAACTTTCACTAGCTAAGTTCACAAAGCCTTGTAGATGATGGATTAAGGCTTCTTGAAGCTTCTTAGATTGAGACCTTGTTATAGGTCTTTGAGGCATGCTGATTGGACTCAAAACCTCTTGAACTTGATCCTTGCCTTCTTGACCATGCTCATCTTCATCATGTTGAATTCTTTGAGCTTGGTGTGTTGGCTGCTCCATAACATTTCCCCTCTCCTCAAAAGGATTTGTCCTCGAATCTAAAGCATCACCTATATCAAAAGGACTCAAATCAGCCACATTGAATGAAGCACTAACATTATACTCACCAGGTAGGTCCACTTTGTATGCATTGTCATTAATCCTTTCAAGTATTTGAAAAGGACCATCTCCTCTTGGGTTTAGCTTAGACTTCCTTTGAAGTGGAAACCTTTCTTTACGAAAATGCACCCAAACCCAATCTCTAGGCTGAAAAATCATTGGCTTCCTTCCCTTGTTCACACGTGAAGCTACTTTAGCATTTTGCTTCTCAATCCTCTCCTTAACTTGCTTATGTAACTTCTTCACCAAATCAGCCTTAGAATTAGCATCAACACTCACAAAATTGTTAGGTGGCAGTGGCAATAAATCAATAGGAGTAAGTGGATTAAATCCATAAACAATCTCAAATGGAGAGCAATTAGTAGTGCTATGAACAGCCCTATTGTAAGCAAACTCCACAAATGGTAAACAATCCTCCCACATCCTAATGTTCTTTTCTATGATTGCCCTAAGCAAAGTAATCAAAGTCCTATTAACTACTTCAGTTTGCCCATCGGTTTGAGGGTGACAAGTAGTTGAAAATAATAGCTTAGTTCCTAACTTTCCCCATAACACACGCCAAAAATGACTCAAAAACTTAACATCCCTATCACTAACAATGCTCCTAGGTATGCCATGTAAACGCACAACTTCTTTGAAAAACAAATCAGCAATCAACTTAGCATCATCAGTTTTATGACATGGTATAAAATGAGCCATTTTACTAAATCTATCAACCACAACAAAGATACTATCATGACCTTTCCTAGTTCTAGGCAATCCAAGCACAAAATCCATAGACAAATCAGTCCAAGGTTCACTAGGAACGGGTAATGGTGTGTATAACCCATGCGGTTTCAACCTAGACTTAGCCTCTCTACATGTAATGCAATGCTCACAAACTTTATACACATCATGTTTCATGCCGGGCCAAAAGAAATGTTCTAACAGCATATCATAGGTCTTATTTACCCCAAAATGCCCCATTAAGCCTCCTCCATGTGCCTCCTTAATTAATAATTCCCTTATAGAACACTTAGGAATGCACAATCTATTTCTTTTAAACAAGAAACCATCAAACAAGTAAAAATCATCTGAAACAACCCCATTGGCACAAGATGCATATATATCACCAAAATCATCATCATGTGGATACAACTCCTTTATAAACTCAAAACCTAATAATTTAGCAGTAAGAGAGTTAAGTAAGGTGTACCTTCTAGATAATGCATCAACAACCACATTCTCTTTACCTTGCTTGTACTTAATCACATATGGAAATGTTTCTATGAACTCCACCCATTTGGCATGCCTACGGTTCAGCTTATCTTGACCCTTCAAATGCTTTAAACTTTCATGGTCAGTGTGTATCACAAACTCCCTAGGCCACAAATAATGTTGCCAAGTTTGCAAAGCTCGAACCAATGCATATAATTCCTTGTCATAAGTTGGATATTTCAAGGTTGCCCCACTTAACTTTTCACTAAAATACATTAGTGGTCTTTGATCCTGCATCAAAATAGCTCCAATCCCTATGCCACTAGCATCACATTCAATCTCAAAAGTTTTATCAAAGTTAGGTAAAGCAAGTAG
Organism: Mallotus nudiflorus; assembly: GCA_947683625.1. Taxonomy (NCBI): domain Eukaryota; kingdom Viridiplantae; phylum Streptophyta; class Magnoliopsida; order Malpighiales; family Euphorbiaceae; genus Mallotus; species Mallotus nudiflorus. The sequence goes on from CANTUR010000320.1 coordinate 53,248, forward strand.
AGGTGCATTACATAATTTTGCCTTAAGTTCATTAAATGCATGTTCTTGTGCATCACCCCAAACAAATCCAACATTTTTCTTAACTAATTCATTCAAAGGTGCAGCTATAGTGCTGAAATCTTTAATGAATCTCCTATAGAAACTAGCAAGCCCATGAAAACTTCTCACCTCACTAGCATTTTTAGGTTTTGGCCACTCTTTAATAGCCCTAACCTTCTCCTCATCAACCTCTATGCCTTGACTAGATACAACAAAACCAAGAAAATTAACCTTATTCATGCAAAAACTACACTTTTTAAGGTTTGCATACAACTTTTCTTGTCTAAGTGTTTCTAGTACAATTCGCACATGCATAACATGATCATCTAAACACTTAGAGTAAATTAGAATATCATCAAAGTAAACAACAACAAATTTACCTAAGTAATTTCGCAACACATGGTTCATCAATCGCATGAATGTGCTAGGTGCATTAGTAAGACCAAAGGGCATAACAAGCCACTCATACAACCCATACTTAGTCTTAAAAGCTGTTTTCCATTCATCACCAACATTCATTCGAATTTGATAATAACCAGATTTCAAGTCTATTTTAGTGAACAAACAAGAACCATATAACTCATCAAGCATATCATCTAATCTAGAAATAGGATGACGATACTTTACAGTGATTTTATTGATGGCTCTGCAATCCACACACATCCTCCATGTTCCATCCTTCTTTGGCACAAGAATGACAGGAACCGAACAAGGACTAAGACTTTCCCTCACATACCCTTTAGCTAGCAACTCCTCCACTTGTGTTTGGATCTCCTTTGTTTCTCTTGGATTTGCTCTATATGCTGGTCGATTGGGTATGGCTGCCCTAGGAATGAAGTCAATTTGATGTTCTATGCCTCTAATTGGGGGTAATCCACTAGGCATCTCTTTGGGAAACACATCTTCAAATTCCTGCAAAAGATCAACAAACACACTAGGCAAAGATGGGTTAAGTTCATTAGTTGCCAAATAAGCCCCTTTGTACAAAAGTACAAATATAGGCCGATTAGCATACAAGGCCTGTCTAACCTCACTTGTCCTAGCTATTAAACTCAAATTCTTTTCTTTTTTCTCTCTAGGCTGAATCTCTTCTTTTATTTTTCCCTCTTTCTTTTCACTCTCTAAAGAATTTTTCTTACTCTCTTTTTCTTTCTTTTCAGCCTCCACTCTCATTCTTTCCATTTTACATTGGTCTTCATACACCTCCTTTGAAGAAAGCGGTGTTAATATGATCTTGCGCCCATCCTTGGTAAAGTGATACCGATTGAGGTACCCATCATGCTTGGTCTTTCTATCAAATTGCCATGGTCTACCAAGCAAAATATCTCCAGCATGCATAGGAACTACATCACACAATTGCTCATCATGATATTTACCAATTGAAAAGGAAATAATAGATTGTCTATTTACCTTGACCTCTCCACAATCATTAAGCCATTGAAGTTTGTATGGTCGTGGGTGTGGTATAGTAGACAGCCCCAATCTACTAATTAAGAATGAGCTCACTGCATTGGTGCAACTCCCTCCATCAACAATCATAAGACATGCCTTGCCTTGCACATGACACCTTGTATGGAATAAGTTGTCTCGTTGCTCTTCAATGCAATCTTCCTTTATTTGAGTACTAAGAGCACGCCTTGTAACCAGCATGTCACCTTTGATTGGCTCCTCTATACTCCCATCACTACAACTTTCCAATTCAGGCATCTCATCCTTATCACTTTCATTATTGCCCTCTTCTTCATCAGTCACAATTTCCCCATTCCTTATGGTCATAGTTCTCTTATTAGGGCAATCTTTGCTCACATGACCTACTCCTTGACACTTCCAACACTTAATGTCTCTATTTCTCCCTTTAGCCTCATTGGTTTTGATTTTGTCCTTAGAGACCGAATCTGTCTTCCCTTTAGCAACCTCATGAGCAACCTTATTCCCACCCCTATAATCACTCTTTCCATCCTTTTTCCAATTAAAATTAGAGCTAGAATAGGATTTGGAATTGTACCTTGTCGCCCCTCTTCCTTGGAGTTGCCTTTCTATCTTGACGGCCATGTGCACCATCTCTTCTAAATCTTCATATTTGTGTAAATCTACTCGGTCAGATATGTCTTTGTTTAGACCAGCCAAGAAGCGTGCCATAGTGATCTCCACATCTTCATCTATATCAGCCCTAGTCATGAGCATCTCCATCTCTTTATGGTAATCATCCACACTCTTACTACCTTGTTTAAGAACTTGAAGTTTTTGTACAAGTTCCCTATGATAGTGTTTGGGCACAAATCGCTTCCTCATTACAACCTTGAGCTCAGGCCAATTATCAATTGGGTACTCCAAATTCCTTCGCCTATTAATCATCAAATGGTCCCACCAAGCAATAGCATAATCAGAAAATTGAGTAACTGCCAATTTTACCTTCTTTTCCTCGCTAAATTGATGGCAATCAAATATAAGCTCCAATTGCTTCTCCCATTGTAAATAGGACTCCGGATCTGATTTACCTTGAAAGTTAGGTATCTTATGTTTGATGCTTCCCAAATTTTGATCTACATTATCTTCATTGCCTCAGTTTCTTCCATTGTATGGAACCGGTTCTAACCTTCCTCTTCCTCTACCTCGGCCTTGTCTACCTCCACCTCTTGGTACTACTTCTGCATAGGCCTCATCTTCATCCTCATTGTCAACATTGCCTTCTATTTCCTCATTATGATTTGGTGTTGTTGCCCTTTCAACCGCTCCTAGCCTTGTATCCATGCGGTTTAATCTCTCCATTATAGTCTCAAAATTTGTATTCATACGTTCAAATTGCCTTTGTTGAGCCTCACGGAGCAAAGTTTCATCAACTTTACCCTCACCTTTATTTTCACCTTGGTTTGACATTGCTGTAAAAGAATGTTAGAAACAATAATAATAATAATTTAAAATCCTCACAAGCACTCCCTCACGTGTTTGCACTCAAATGATATGGGTGGTCACTCGTGTTTAACTCAATTTGATGTTTCACTCGACTTCCTCTCACCACTCAAGCTAATTCTTTTATGTTCTTAGGTGAATCACACTTTTAGAACAAATTAATTAGATTGAAGCAATATTCAAGTAGAACTTTCAAAAGTGAAATTTTCAAAACAAGTTTGAGGCAATTCGGTTAAAAAAAAAAACAACAATTCAGAAGCAATAACATAGGAAAACTCAAAAAGATGCAAAAGACATGTGAAAGAAATACAAAGATCTTCTAGAATAGAAAAGAAAACGAATTTAGAAGTTATTTTAAGGAGAAAAGTCAAATCTGCCTCAATAAGTAATATTCCTTAATGAGCAAGTATTGTAAAGATATGCAAAATCCTTAATAGACAAGTAATACAAGATATGACAAGATCTAGTTAGATATGTCAATTATAAACCAAATAGGATTAGGAAACCAAAATTAGAGCTGATGAGGATATTAATCACTCAAACAATATTCCTTAATGAGCAAGGAATGGAAGGAAATGCAAATTAGACCTGATTAGGATATAAATCACTCAAGAATGTTAATTCTTCCTTTTCTAATAACTTTCTCTCTTTTTTTTCACGAATTTTTTTTTTTTGCTTTTTTTTTTCAAATTTCTTCTCTTTTTTTTTTTTTGCACGAATTTTTTTTTTAATTTCAACTATGAACACAAATCTAAATTTCAGAATGCAAAACAATTGACTGACCTAAAGGGAAAAAAAAATCAAGACTAACAAATAAGAACAAAGAACAAAACACAAGAATGAAGAACAAAAATAAATAAGAACGATTTTAAAAGAATAAGAAAAACATAAGAAATCAGGATTAAGAACAAAAATTATAAAAGATAAAACCTGATCTAGAGCCAAAGCTCTGATACCAAATGATACGGAACCTCCAAGAATAAGCTTGAGAACCCCTTTATGTATTCGAACCCCCAAAGCATTAACTTGAAAACCCCAATAGTCAATTCAACAACAACCCCTAAGAATGGTTAGAAATCAGATTACTTAGATGATCAAAGAATTAGAATAAAGAAAATTCGTTTCTAAATTCCAATTTTGAAACACTCCACAAGAAGATGATCAATCTACTTGAATGTTCCTTAAAGCATGTATTCTACACAAGAACACAAAGATAAAAGCAAAACAGCCTTTAGGTTTTAAAACTTCAATTCTGAATCATAAAATTCGTCCAAGGCATATATATATAGCCTTTACAAGGTTTTCCTTAGTGAGTAAGGAAAACTAATAACCCTAATCACAAAAAAAGGAAATTTATCTAATCAGACCTTAAATAGGAATTTTGACATATTTCCTATTTTAAGAATAATTAAACTAACTAAAACTAATGGGCTTTTAAAATAACAAATTCGTCCAGCCCTTATTTAACATAATTAAACCCATTAATAACTTGGACTTGAATTAAGTTGTATTGAACTTGAGCTGCACTTGGCACAAAGCTTTGGTGTCCTTGTAAACTTTCACTAGCTAAGTTCACAAAGCCTTGTAGATGATGGATTAAGGCTTCTTGAAGCTTCTTAGATTGAGACCTTGTTATAGGTCTTTGAGGCATGCTGATTGGACTCAAAACCTCTTGAACTTGATCCTTGCCTTCTTGACCATGCTCATCTTCATCATGTTGAATTCTTTGAGCTTGGTGTGTTGGCTGCTCCATAACAAGATGCCTACCACTATTCTAAGCCCTAAAAAATTCTAAGAAATTTATTTGGATGGAAGACTGCCAGGCAGCATTTGAAGATGTTAAAAAATTCATATCCTCGCCACCATTGCTCAGTAAACCAATCCCTCGGGAAACACTCTACTTACACCTTTCTATTGGCTGAGAGTTAATAGCTTCAATACTAGTGAGGGAGGAAGGAAGTTAGCAAAGTCTGGTATACTATATCAATAGAGTACTCTGAGGATCAGAAATTCGATATCCAACTCTAGAAAAATTAGCCATAGCTGTTGTCTACACATCCCAAAAACTCAGGCACTATTTCCAGGCTCATTCCATCATTGTAAGACCTAGCTTCCCCTTGAGGAAAATCTTATAAAGGCCTGAAACATCTAGTAGACTAGTTCAAGGGTCAATATTTCTAGAAGAGTTTGACATCGATTACAAACCTCGACAACAAGTGAAAGCTCAGGCCTTAGTTGACTTTGTGCAAGAAATGACACCAGATAACCTTACTCTTTTCGACATATCAGAATGGTGGCTCTATATAGATGGGGTATCATCCACCCATGGTTCCAGCACAGGGATTACTATTATGACCCGAACCCAGGGGCACGTGACCAGCACTAGGGAATGGGAAAACATGAAGCTATCGAATCCCATAGTAAGCCTTAAAAGAAAAATGCAGAATATTTAAACTTTGAAACCTTACAATAAATAATTAACTCACAATGCAAATTATCAAACTAATTTTTCTTAATATAATTTAAACCATAATATCATAGTGCATAAATTAAATAAACATCAGTTATACAAATAATATCTCAATACATAAATTATAAATCCATGATATCCCAAACAAAATATGCAGTTATATAGTTTTCTCTACTGCGGCACACGAATATAAATACAACAGAACTAAGTAGACCTATGTAGAGTAACAGGTGACGAAGCTACACGGCGAAGAGAAGTAGGCCTAACAGAAAACTCCCAAACTCTTAAAAAAAAAAAGTTAAGGGGAGTCAGACCTCACTGAGTAAGTTAATAAAGAAATGAATGCGGTTTGAAAATCTCCTTAAAAATAATTTTTTATGGAAATATAATATAATTATAATTTTATTCAAATAATTTGATATACATATAAGAAATCTATTTTTTAAAGGAAAGAATTAAATATTTAAATGCTTTTTAAAACATTTTAGTATAAAAATTTGGTAGAACTCGATTTATCAATTTTTGTAACAGTCATACGACTCATTTATATCTAAGACTGTCGGATCCTGAGAGCAAAGCATCACCAGGATACACAGCCGCAATCACATTACTTAATCCAATATCACTGGTGGTGTTCGAGAGCAAAGCATCACCAGACAATCGGCTCCAGTAATTTAATAAATAATAATCCAAATTAAATTGCCAGTGTCCGAGAGCAAAGCATCACCAGACTTTCGGCCCCAGTATTTATTAAATAAGCAAATATGCCGACTAGAATCTTATAAAATTAAATTCATCATAATTTTAGTATGATTTAAATTAAAAAACCTGGCACTCAAATCAAATATTAACTTACAGGATAAAGGTGCTCCTCTGGCACGTTGTGTCCGACCTCGACTGGTAGATGTGACTGGAGGGGCGATTAAAAGATAGAAAAAGAAAAATGACTATTAGAAAATAGAACCCTAACTTCTAGAATTTCTAAAGAAGACTCAACTCGAACTCAGAATAACAAATTTAGGATTAACTCGGTGTCACATTTTACGAGAAATTTATCGAAAATTCGATAAAATTTTCTCTATAAAACGGACAACCCTCTACTGAAGTAGAGTCAATCTTGCAAGTAAACACACTTCAAAATTTCACAGTAACTCAACATCTCGGGTTGGGACCCTGAACTACACAATTCCTAACCGAGGTTCGCAAAAATACAAATAAGTAAATATTAAATATTAATATAATAAATCACTAAAAACTATAAAAATTAATAATAAATCATAATATAATTTATTCAATTTTCAAAACACTAAATAAAATTATTTTTCACTATAATTTAATAAAGTCCCAAGTAATAATATAATATTAATAAAAACCCAACTCTCCAAATATTCAACATAATATAGTCAAATTCAAACTTTAATTTCCCACATAGTTTAAATATACTATAATATTAATTAAAAACTCATTTAAATCACAAAACAATAAATAATTTAATATCGAAAAATAATTTTCAAAAATTAAAATTAATTAGTTAAAAATAGTAATTAATTTATAAAAATTATTCTAATACTCTATAAAATTCTAAAACCATTTAAAATGTAATATAACTATATTTTCAACCAAATTACATAATTACCCCCAAAATTTCAATACTCACATAAACATAATAATTCCTCAAAAAAATAATATTAATATACTAAAAATAATTTTATTAATGCATAAATTATTAATTTAATATACTAATCACTAATTACTCAAATATTCAATCAAAAATAATTAATTAATAACATTAACAGAATATACATAAAACTTAAAATATCCAAATAAATATACAAAATTCCATAAAATCAATTTAATTAATCTAAATTATTTGTTTATATACTCTTAACCAAAATCAACCCCAAATAATTTAGATCAATCAATATATGTATAGATTAACCCAAATTAACCAAATAATAAAAATAAAATTTATGCATAATTTAAACAAATAATTCATAATTAAAAAAATAAAAAATTAACCTAAAAACTAACTAAAATCAACTAACAAACAACTAAATCAACTAACAACTAACTAACCTAAAACTCACCTAAACTGAGCCAAAATCAAGAGGAAGAAGGCTGTTGCTGTTGCCGTTCCTGTTGCTGTTCCTGCAGCTGCTTCTTGCTGTCTTTGCACGTTGCTGCTGCTGTCTTCCCATGTGAGGAAGGAGGATGGACAAAGTGATGGCTTCAGTTCAGACAACAAGAAGGCGAAGAAGCAGTTGATGGTAAGGAAGATGGTGGTGAGGGTGGGTCTGTTGTAATAGAAAAAGGAGAGAATAATAGAAAAAGAAGAGAAGAGAATAGTACGGAAAGAAAAAAATAATTTGGCTCATATAACTTTTTGACCAACTTTGGTCTAAACATATACATATATATATATAAACCAAATTATTTTGGTAGTTTAAGTAATGTACATCCATATATATATAATAGGAAGTTTAAGTAGTAAATAAAATAATAATATTAATATATCTCTAGATAAAATGATACTATAAATATAATAGTCAACAATAGTAATGCTACGAATAAATATTTGGACAATTAAAATAATAAAGTATGTGCATAAAATAAAAATGATGTAAAAATAATAATATTAATAATTCTCAATAGAATTTTAAATTTAGTACTTTAATATAATACTTTAATATATCAATAATAACAATATAAAATAAAGATAATTTGTATCATTAAAAACCTCTATTTTTATATAAATAATTTAAAATATTCAGATTATTACAATTACTCTTAAAGGGCCACACAAAGTCTTCATCAAATACGCCATATGGATAGAATATGATGCCTGTAGAATATAAAGCACTCATCATATGGCTAAAGTTAGCTACAAAAGTCAAAGTTAAGCACCTCATGATACACTCAGACTCCCAATTGGTGGTGAACCAAGTCAAGCGGACAATCCAAACAAAGGATCTGAGCATCGCTAGATATGTCAAAAAAGTTAGGCAACTCTTAAAGAAGCCAGAGCAGGAGGGAAGACAATGGGAAATCACCCAAATCCATAGAAGTGAAAAATATGGAGGTGGACCTATTAGCCAAATCAATAGCTGAGGGCAATCAGACATTCAGGGGACTTGAGCTCACCGAAGCTCTAGCAAAACCAAGTACTAAGGATCTAGAGATTATGGACATGTGGGAAGCCTTAGAATGGATGAAACCGATCATTTAATATCTGGAGAATAGGATACTTTCAGAAGATAAACTAAAAGCTCATAAGTTAAAGATAAAAGCTACACATTACTCCATTCACCATGGTGAACTCTACAGACGATCTCTCTCACATCCATGGTCTAAATGCGTATCTCCAGAAGAAGGAAACTATGTACTCAGGGAAATTCATGAAGGAATTTATAGAGCATATGAATCTCATCATTCAATAACTAGAAAAGCATTGCTGCAAGGATACTACTGGCCCACCATATTTTGAGATGCTCAGAAACTGACTTAAGAATGCCATAAATGTCAGCAGTTTACCTGCCTCAACCATAAGCCCTCTCACCCTCAACATCCAATAGGGAGCCTTTGGCCTTTCACCGTATGGGGGATGGAAATTCTAAGTCCTTTCCTTACCTCAACATCCCAGAAGAAATTCCTGAATGTGGCCATAGATCATTTCACCAAATGGATAAAAGTGGAAGTTGCACCAACTATCACGGAAGCCTGGATTCAAAACTTCTTTTAGAAAGAAATCATCTGTAGGTTTGGAATACCATATACCCTCATCACAAATAATGGAAAGTAGTTTGATAATAAGAAATTCAGAAATTTTTATTCTGACCTCAAAATAAAACTCTGATTTACATCAGTAGCTCACTCACAAACAAGCGGATAGACAAAGGTCATAAATAGAACCATCATGTAAGGGTTAAAGAAGAGGCTTAATGAAAAGAAGGGAAATTGGGTCGGCGAACTCAACAATATCATTTGGGCTTACAGAACTATGCCCAAAACCTTTATGGAGGAGACACCATTTAGACTAACCTACGAGATGGATACAATGATACTAGTTGAAATTGGGTCACCAAGTTACAGGGTTAACAAGGAATTAAACCAGGAGGCCAATGGCATCAATATCTAAATATGCCTGGATCTACTAGAAGAAAGAAGAGAATGGGCATCCGCTGTAGCAGAGGCACATAGGCGGAAGATAGTGCAATATCATTATCGGTGTATCCATGTATACACCCAATTTTGAGATGACATGTTATGGATGCAACAAAGGACTCCAATGATGAAAATGTCTTCGATGCTTAATCTTTAAAAAATTATAACGGCTTTTAAAGGAAGAATTTAATGTTTTCAGGGACTAAATCGCAAAGTTCTTTTCAGGACCTAATTGCAAAATTTAAATTTTTTCGGGGGCCTTTTTTGTAATTAAATGTTAAAAATAAAAAAAATTTTATGCGTCGGAAAATTACAATAATTCTGATCAGGATTGTACAATTCCGATCGGGATTGTACAATTTTGATCAGAATTGCACAATCCCGGTCGGAATTGAACTATTCCGTTTTCCTATTTCTAATTATTCCAATTTTAGGTGGTTTAAATTTCCTAATTAATTCAATCATAAATTTTATTAAAGTTCCTAATTAATTTAATCCTATTTGGTTCAAAATTCCTAAATACACTTTAGGAATGAGAATTACATTAGGATTAAGGTAAGGCTTCTTAGTTTCCGATCGGAATTATGTAATTTCGATTGGAATTACAATAATTCCGATCAGAATTGTACAATTTCGATCAAAATTGCACAATCCCGATCGGAATTGAACTCTTCCGTTTTCATATTTCTAATTATTCCAATTTTAGGTGGTTTAAATTTCCTAATTAATTCAATCATAAATTGGTTTAAACTTTTTAATTAATTTAATCCTATTTGGTTCAAAATTCCTAAATACACTTTAGGAATGAGAATCACATTAGGATTAGGGTCAGGCTTCCTAGTTCCACTATAAAAGGAGAGCTAAGTAAAGGGAAAAAGGAGAGAAGAAGAGAGGGGCGTAGAAAAGAAGGATAGGAGAGAAAGAAAATTATGATTTTATTTTTCTTAATCAAAAAATTACTTTTGATTCATCAAATAATTCAAAACTCGTGAAGGATTTTTTGAAGAAAAGATTCGAAGACTTATTAAGAACGGTGAATCACAAATCTGAGGAGCACCCTAATCATCCATAAGCATACCATATTCTTCTATTTTTCTTTTATTTATTTGTTTATTTGTTTATTTATTATTATATTTATTTTATCATAATTTATTCATTAATTATTATTTTATTTTTTTTATGGTGATTATGGAGGAAAACATATGGTGATCATATGAGGGAGATGGATTTTATTGGAAATCCACAGAAGACAATGGATAAAGCCCTGTAGAGACTTAGTTTCTAGGGTTTTATTTTTTATTTTTATTTTTTTATTAATTATTTTATGAATTAATGTAATAGCCCCAATAGTGGGAATAGTAATAAAATTATGTATGTGGTTGCATGATTTTTTATTAAATTGGTTAGTAAAATTAGGTTTCAATTTGGTAATCATTTAAAATCAATGGAGGAAGTAGATTAATTTAGGTTGCATGTTAATAAAAATTAGGATTTTAGTTATTTATTTGATCTTATTTAATTATTTTTTTTATGTTTTTTTATTTTGTTTTTGAACTTATTTATTAGTTTTGTGTGTTTTGGGTCTTAAGCCCATTTTAGATTTTGATTTGTTTATTTTGGCCCATATCACTTAATAATTAATTCGGTTTAATTAATTAAAATATATTTGTAGGTCCATAATTAATTAGATTTTAGGTTAGAAATACCTTTAGGCCCATTTAGTTAATTAGACATAGGCCCACTTAATTTAATTTAATTAATTTAGACTTAGCTCACTTAATTTAAGCCCTTTTTCATAATTTGTAGATTTAAGATCATTATTTAATTAAAACATGTAGAATTAAGCTCATTAATTTAAATACCTTCATAACATGTAGAATTAGGTCCATTTTTAGAATTAAAATTAGTAGACTTAGGTTCATTTAATTAAAATAAAAAGGAATTAGGTCTTTAGGTTCACTTATAATCTAAAACATGTAGACTTTAGCTTATTTATTTAAAATCCATGTAAATTAGACTAACTTAGGGATTTATGTGATTTATTGAATGCATTATTTACTTGTATATTTCATGACTAGTTTGCCTTGGAGTTTATTGTTTTGGGTTTATATGAAATTGCATGTAAATAGAGGATAAGATAGTAATTCATAAAGTGATTCTAAATGAACACAAGACTGAAAGAAGTTGGTATTCCATATCCAGAATCTCTTGGTTGTGGTGCTAGCTTTCTTTTAGGGAATCAAGTACTACCTTTTCGATATGTCCCAGTTATTACCCTAGGTGGCGACTCCTCATCTCCACGCCATGTCTTTGTGACAATGGTTAGTGTGTTCTCAAGAGCCCTGAGCTCAAACAGTGACGCGGTTGCTAAAATCTTGGATGCACTAAACCCTGCCATCTATAATGGCGACTCCACTAGGGATAAGAGATACTGATTCTGCTTGTGTTCTTTAGAATTGTTTTATTAATTATTATTTTATTCTTGCATTCATTCTGCATGTCCCTATTAATCGATGGCATTGGTTTATAATTCCATGATTCCACTAGCTTCATGGGGTTGTAGATTGACTACTCATCACTCTTAGCCTTAACTCGGTCCAAGAGAGATTACTGCGCTCATCTGACCAGAGCCTGTAACCCAAGTCCTCATAGGGGGTAGTCTTCTCTCGAGTTTGTAAAGGATGCTGGGCCCCTCTGACCTTGGCTTGTAACTCAAAGTCCATAAAGGAGAGCATCTTGCTAAGGGAACCTTGACCTTGTTACCGAACCATAACCACATATAATGGCTTAGTTATTTCCCCTAGGATCTACTCAAATAGCTTGTGGATGTTGCCATGAGGTATTTGTATCTGTAAAGGCCCAAGCCCATACTTTTGAAACCCGTTTAGGTTAATAAAGATTGGGCTAATCTTTTACACCTGGAAATGCTATTTCTATGCTTCTATTTTGCTTTGAGAGATTTGGCATGCGCGTCGGTTCTTGATATCCCCTGTTGATATTAAGACCAAGACAAAAAATCCTAGGAAAAGAGACTTACCATTGAATACGTGTGCGGGAGGAATAAGGTTGGAAGGATGTATGTATACCTAACTTGTTACTTGTTACTTATTGCATAGCACGTGCATCATGCATACATGCATACATGCATCATGCTAACCATTTGTCTTGCAACCATCATAGATTTTTCCAGGTCTTCCTGTGTTTGGAGTTGAAAAGTTGGCAGACTAGTGAGAACTTATTCAAGCCCCCAATCGATCGAGAAAGAGATCCTTAGCAGACTAGAAAAGAGCCCCATTAATCTACTCTATTTGAAAGCTACGCAACCTGAAAAAATGGAAAGAATGGAACAACAAGAGGGAGGAAACTAGACCCTAGAAGATGTCAAAGGAGCACTGATGGATGATATGAGAGCAATGATGCAAGACGAGTTAAGACAAGCTCTAACAAGACTGATGCCACCACCTGCTGCTGCTGTGCCACTTGCGGCTAACCCACATGCTATGGATCCATTACCTATTAATAATGATAATACTGGGGAAACGAAGCTGGATGATGTTGAGAAAGCAATATGGGAATTACTTGAGCAAGTTCAAGAGCTAGAATCCAAGTAGAAGCCTAATAAATCATTTTCAAATTGTCTGGCTAGACTCATGAATAAGATAGGGTTAATGAAAAATAAGCCAGCTGAAAAGGATCGGGATAGGATGATAGTATGAAATGTGTCACCTAACATAGTGGAAAGGTTACAAATGATGAACCCCAAGAGGTTCGTAGACCTTTATGATGATGGGTTACAGGCTGAAGAGATCGAAAATGAGAAAAAGAAGGCTATTGGGAACATCGGAGCAAGAAACTACCCAACTAGGGGCACACAACAAGAAAATAATAGTTGAGTCATAAGAGTGCATGCTATTCAAAAATCCAGGATATTCTCCAATTTTAACCAACCTTTGTCAAAAGTCCTAGAGTGCCTGATGAAAAAGGGCTTACTTCAACCTTTACCTAATCCAAACCCACCAAACCCAAACACCCCAAGCTATAACCCAAACAAACACTGCAAATTCCATCAAAACCACAAACACTCCACAGATAACTGCATCCACCTCAAACATGAAATCTAAAACCTTATAGATTCTAGAAAAATCACAAACCTTGAAAAATCAAGCCCAAACCCAAATACCCGAAACAATCCTTTCCTAAATTACCGAAACATGACACCCCCAACCACCATGATGATCCTTTAACTTTCATTTACATTTAGGTCCATTGGATTCTTTGCAATTTAGTCCTAAATTGAAAATTTAGGAAATGGTTAAAACTGTTAATGTATTCATAATTGATTATACGACCGAGTATAATCGGCATTGTATGACCGAGTGCAATGTATTCATCAATCGATTATACGATCGAGTATAATTGGCATCATATGACCGAGTGTGATGTTTCTTATAAAAAATAGACTATATGACCGAGTGTAGTCGACATTGTATGATCGAGTGCAATGTATTCCTGAATCGATTATACGACCGAGTATAATTAGCATCATATGACCGAGTGTGATGTTTCTTATAAAAAACAAACTATACGATTGAGTGTAGTTGGCATTGTATGACTGAGTGCAATGTATTCCTCAATCGATTATACGACGGAGTATAATCAGTATCATACAACCGAGTGTGATGTTTCTTATAAAAAATAGAGTATACGACCGAGTGTAGTCGGCATTGTATGACCGAGTGCAATGTATCACCCAATCAATTATACGATCAAGTATAATCAACATCATATGACCAAGTGTGATGTTTCTTATCAAAAACAAACTATACGACCGAGTGTAGTCGGCATTGTACGACCAAGTGCAATGTATTCCTCAACCGATTATATGACCGAGTATAATCATCATCATACGACCGAGTGTGATGTTTCTTATAAAAAACAGACTATACGACCAAGTGTAGTCGGCATTGTACGACCGAGTGCAATGTTTTCACCAATTGATTATACGACCGAGTATAATCAGCATCATATGATCGAGTGTGATGTTTCTTATCAAAAATAGACTATATGACTGAGTGTAGTCGACATTGTACGACCGAGTGCAATGTATCACCCAATCGATTATATGACAGAGTATAATCAGCATCATATGATCGAGTGTGATGTTTCTTATCAAAAACAGACTATACAATCGAGTGTAGTCGGCATTGTATGACTGAGTGCAATGTATTCCTAAATCGATTATCGACCTAGTATAATCAATATCATACGGCCGAGTATGATATGTCATTTAAAACGCTGTACGTCTGAGTATAGTAAATTCACCAGCAGAAGCCTCATGGAGTATAAGTAAGTATCCTAACTTTCAATTTAGAAATTGCGTGCTATTCTACTTTGTCGTAATTTGTCAAGCAAATAGCGACAAAGGGGGGCAATTGTAGATACCCAATTTCGGGATGACATGTTATGGATGCAGCAAAGGACTCCAATGATGAAAATATCTTCAATGCTTAATCTTTAAAAAATTATAAGGGCTTTTAAAGGAAGAATTTAATGTTTTCAGGGACTAAATCATAAAGTTCTTTTTAGAACCTAATTGAAAAATTTAAATTTTTTCGGAGGCCTTTTTTATAATTAAATGTTAAATTTTTTTTTTGCGCGTCGGAATTCCATAATTCCGATTGGAATTACAATAATTTCAATCGGGATTGTACAATTCCGATCGGAATTGCACAATCCCAGTCGAAATTGAACTCTTTCGTTTTTCTATTTCTAATTATTCCAATTTTAGGTGGTTTAAATTTCCTAATTAATTCAATTAT
Organism: Mallotus nudiflorus; assembly: GCA_947683625.1. Lineage (NCBI taxonomy): Eukaryota > Viridiplantae > Streptophyta > Magnoliopsida > Malpighiales > Euphorbiaceae > Mallotus > Mallotus nudiflorus. The sequence continues at coordinate 68,647 of CANTUR010000320.1, forward strand.
AAATTGGTTTAAACTTCCTAATTAATTTAATCCTATTTGGTTCAAAATTCCTAAATACACTTTAGGAATGAGAATCACATTAGGATTAGGGTCAGGCTTCCTAGTTCCACTATAAAAGGAGAGCTAAATAGAGGGAAAAAGGAGAGAAGAAGAGAGAGGCGTAGAAAAGAAGGAGAGGAGAGAAAGAAAATTATGATTTTTTTTTTCTTAATCAAAAAATTACTTTTGATTCATCAAATAATTCAAAAATTATGAAAGATTTTTTGAAGAAAAGATTCGAAGACTTATCAAGAACAGTGAATCACAAAACTAAGGAGCACCCTAATCATCATACCATATTCTTCTATTTTTCTTTTATTTATTTGTTTATTTATTATTCTATTTATTTTATCATAATTTATTCATTAACTATTATTTTATTTTTTTTATGGTGATTATGGAGGAAAACACATGGTGATCATGTGAGGGAGATGAATTTTATTGAAAATCCACAGAAGACCATGGATAAAGCCTCGTAGAGACTTAGTTTCTAGGGTTTTATTTTTTATTTTTATTTTTTTATTAATTATTTTATGAATTAATGTAATAGCCCCAATAGTGGGAATAGTAATAAAATTATGTATGTGGTTGCATGATTTTTTATTAAATTGGCTAGTAAAATTAGGTTTCAATTTGGTAATCATTTAAAATCAATGGAGGAAGTAGATTAATTTAGGTTGCATGTTAATAAAAATTAGGATTTTAGTAAGGATTAATTTAGTTATTTATTTGATCTTATTTAATTGTTTTTTTTATGTTTTTTTATTTATTTTTGAGCTTATTTATTAGTTTTATGTGTTTTGGGCCTTAAGCCCATTTTAGATTTTGATTTGTTTATTTTGGCCCATATCACTTAATCATTAATTAGGTTTAATTAATTAAAATATATTTTTAGGTCCATAATTAATTAGATTTTAGGTTAGAAATACCTTTAGGCCCATGTAGTTAATTAGACATAGGCCCACTTAATTTAATTTAATTAATTTAGACTTAGCTCACTTAATTTAAGCCTTTTTTCATAATTTGTAGATTTAAGATCATTATTTAATTAAAACATGTAGAATTAAGCTCATTAATTTAAATACCTTCATAACATGTAGAATTAGGCCCATTTTTAGAACTAAAATTAGTAGACTTAGGTTCATTTAATTAAAATAAAAAGGAATTAGGTCTTTAGGTTCACTTATAATCTAAAACATGTAGACTTTAGCTTATTTATTTAAAATCCATGTAGATTAGACTAACCTAGGGATTATGTGATTTATTGAATGCATTATTTACTTGTATATTTCATGACTAGTTTGCCTTGGAGTTTATTGTTTTGGGTTTATATGAAATTGCATGTAAATAGAGGTTAAGATAGTAATTCATAAAGTGATTCTAAATGAACACAAGACTGAAAGAAGTTGGTATTCCGTATCCAGAATCTCTTAGTTGTGGTGCTAGCTTTCTTTTAGGGAATCAAGTACCACCTTTTCGATATGTCCCAGTTATTACCCTGGGTGGTGACTCCTCATCTCCACGCCATGTCTTTGTGGCAATTGTTAGTGTGTTCTCTAGAGCCCTGAGCTCAAACAATGACGCAGTTGCTAAAATCTAGGACGCGCGCTAAACCCCGCCATCTACAATCCAACCAAGACAATACAAGATAGGAGATTAGGTGCTTAGAAGGGCAAACATCGACAAAGGCAACTCTAGTATAGGCAAACTCAGACTTAATTGGGAAGGCCCTTATCAGATCATATAGCAAATATTTAAAGGGGCATACAAAATTAGAGACAGACAAGGGAAGGAATTACAATGATATTGGAACTTGAATTATCTTAAAAAATACTACTAGTAGATGTATTCAAAATCTTATCAAATAAAGAATTTTCATGGATGAGAAAGATTATATTACAAAGTCCATACGAAAAAAAAAATTTAGTCTAATAACTGAGCATCGGAAGGCTCAGATGGAGGCTCACTCAGTATAAAAGATTCAGAGATAGAAGCAGGAGTCACTAGTAGAACTAATAGATGTAGGAGGCTTAGAAGATGATCCCCTAACTAAAGATTTGGTAACTTGCTTAGATTTCTTCACACGAAGGGAAGAGGTCTTGCTCCGAGCATCCTCTTTGAGGGCAATCCTTGCTAGGTCAGTCGGTGTTATTTTATCCAGGTCTGTGAGGTCTAGATTCAAATTATGTATAAATAGGACCCTCTGAAACTTGGACCTATACGCCTTGATAAACCCCCCAACCATGTTCTGGTAGGTCCTTTTATCGTCTTCTTGAGATTTCTCAGCCTCACCCAGCTTTCTCTCTAGGTCGGTGATCCGGGAGTCTTGCTCTTTGATCTTTATAGTTAATTGAGCCTAAATGTGCTTTAAGTCAGCTACCTTCTTCTAGCTCGCCTCTGCCTCAGACTTCACCTCTACATGTTTAGTTTGGCAGAGCTCTAGTGCCATCTTTGCCTTATCCAACTTCTTTTCAAAGTTGATCAATATGGTTCCCACCTCCATCTCCTTCAAGCTATATTAGCTCTTTTGAAAAAAGTAATTATCCTTCACCAACAGTAAAGTCTGAGTCATTTGAGAAAAAGCACGAATGTCATTTCCTTGAAACCTAAAACACAAAAGATCAAACAACATTGAACACTTACCTCTAACAAATGTCCAATCATTGAGCTATATAACTCCTCACGGCCCTCCTTTATCCAGCACTGCATGTTAGATGGCAGCTTCAAGGACTCTGCATATTGATCTCTAACTTGGTCATTTGAGACACTCAGAGGTTTCATCTTATTAAGAATCTAGGCCCTCATATCCGGACACCCGGAGAGCTTCGAATGTTGGACAAATATTTCCTTCCATAGTTCCTGAGCATTCAAGTCTCTATCTAAGACTTTCCTTTTCCACCCCCTCCTTTATTAGCTTGGGAAGAACTAGCCATAAAATTTCCCTTTAAACTAATAATAGCCTCATTTGGGACTGTTGGTGCTATAGGCTCAGACGATGGAAAAGATATATGAGCATCTTCTTACTCCTATGGCTCGCCAACTACAAGCCGAATCTCATCCGTAAATGCAAAAAATTCAGCCATCTACAAATAAAAATGAAAATATAAAAGTCAGAGAAATACCTTCCGAAGGTCAATATATATTGAATATGATCAGGGCAAACTCTCCATATATATCTTCTGGATACATCTTCTGTAGAACGAGCATCAGCTAGGCCCTGAAGATAAAGTTTCAAGACCATCTTTGTATCTTGGTTGGATAACCTTGGAGGACGTTTCACCTTATGGCACTCATTTGACCACATTTTCCAGACGTGTCCACAAAGCCCGAAGGATGTTCGATAACAAAGAATTTATATCTCCACTTCTTATATAGGTCGGGGAGTTTCACAAAAAGGCTATGGTTGGGGATAACTGATAGAGAGAGCATCAACTCCCCCTTTTTCTTATTCAAGCTATAAAGGTATCATAGGACATCTAGGTTTGGCTCTTTACCCTTCTGATGCATCAACTGTATGAACCCGATAAGAATCCAATAGCTGTTGGGGTGGAGTTGCCCAATAGCTATGTTATACCTATTGAAGAACTCCTTCATAAAGGGATCTAGAGGGAACTTCAAGCCCCCCTTTAATTGGTTAAAATACACAACTAACCTATCAAAATCTAGCATAACGGTGTGAGCTCTAAATATTTTATTTACAGTATGTAAAATGAAATAAGTAGGAATACTAAAATGCCTCTAATAATATCCTAGTAAGTCCTCATCTATCCTAAAGACAAAAAGATCAGAGCTAATTTGTTCCCTCGGTGCCATAGATTTTATTTAATAAATAAAAAGAAAGGGATGAAAGAAGAAAACTTCACCTGAATGTAGAACTCAAGCTTTGCTATAGAAGAGCATGATTACAAGACGCACAAGGAGGAAGAAGCAAAAAAGATAGCAATAAGAAAAAAATGCAATAAGAAAAGAAATCTAGTGTACTTATAGGGCAGTGGAAGGGCTTGAAATAATCATCACTACCCTTATCAATATTCTGGTCATTCCCACATGATCGAGGGTAGTCTAGGAAGTAGAAAGGACCTATTAATCGGGCAGTCATCATTATGGCAGCCGAAATGTCTCCTCTTCTGACACATGAATAGACGTGATGATTACGTGATTTAAAATTCAAAAAAGGTATCGAAAAGACATGACAGTTATCAACTTTGTGCACATCACTGCCAGTTATCCTTCCATGCCAAACATTTGAAGCTCCAACATCAATGTCCAGTATTTGGAAACTGGCACCCTCAGGTCGGTTCTATAGTACTGAGGTTCGGCACTTGGGCCATGCTTTTAATGCAACAAGACTATACAACACTTGGGTCGTGCTTCTAATGCACCAAGAATAAGTTCAGTATCTGGAAACTGGCACCCTTAGGTCACTTATATAGTACTGAGGTTCTGAGCATGTATGCCTCACGTCCTTGCACCGAGCATTTAAGACCAGTATCTGGAAACTGACACCCTTAGGTTGCTTTTATAGTACTGAAGTTTGGCACTTAGACAACGCTTTTAATGTACCGAGCATCAAAACTCCATTGACGACTGGTTCTGCCACTTTGTCTCAATATTGGCAGGTTAATCTTTTACATCTTTTTTATTGTAGGTTTTATACATTCAAGTCCAACTAGCGCTTCTAATATGTTTCGATCCCAAGACTCGGTATTGAGCATTGTATCCTATTGCAGCTAAGGCTAGCCACATGAGCTCGCCCCTTTTATATCACACGATGTGATTTATGCAAGTTTCACTCCAGTTAGAATAACGTTTGTATCCACCTTATGAATCCGAGAGCATCAGACATAAATATCAAGATATATTTTTAGGGGGTACTCTTGATACCCCATATATATATTCCTATTTAAACAAGGTCTTTATTTTCCTGTACAAGGTCACTTGGCTAAAAAGGACATCAAAGTTAAATAGGAAAATAATCCCAATCAAAAGACTATCAAGAGACTCCCGGATAAGAAGAAATACTCTTCTAATTGGCATAAGACTTCCATAAAAAAAGGAATCCTATTCGTCTCAGGTTTGAGCATCGTTATCCCTATAAATAAGACCTCATATTCTTCATTCTCATTCATTCTATTTTCTCATATTCTTGTTATTCTCCTTCTCTCTCTAGATTCTCTTTCTATATATTCTGACTTAGGTATTGGAGGATTTGTGGGGATCCTCCTTACCTGTCACCTTATTCTCTATTGATCACTTACAGGGTATTAGCTCAAGAGTTCTGAAAAATAAGTTATCACCAATTATTCCCCATGCCTATTTGTAAAAGTGAAAATTAATGCCATCAGGATTCGGTGCTTTGTAAGAAGTACAACTCTGCACAATCATACGTACCTCATGCATAAAGAAATGCTATTGAAGAAAATTCACCTGTTTTATGGAAATATAAGTTAAATGTAAATATGCCAAATATCCACTTATTGGCCATGTATTAGTAAATATTTGCCATAAATAAGTCGGTAACAAATTAGAAATCTCAAAAGCATCTTCAACTAATCTTCCCTCATTTACCAATTTCTAAATAGAATTCCTTGTCCATCTATTGGATACTTAAAGATGGAAAACATTATTGCAATCTCTCAGTTTGTACCAAAACACCCTTAATTTTTTTTCCATAAGGACTCCACACGTTTTAAAATCATTGCCTTGTTTGTAAGCAATATGGAGTACTCAATTTCCTCCACCCTTGATAAGTCCCTTATCTCTACAATACCTTTAAGAAGATTAATATGCCTCTTAATGATCTTGAGATTATTCTCTACATGCCTAAATTGAGAAATATTCCAATCTTTCAAATAACCTTTTAAGTTGCTTGAATTTCTAATTAATAAAGGCTATATCAATATTGTCATGACCTAAACTGGGAGTCATGACCGGCGATAGGGAACATGAATTCTTTTGAATCTGGAACCCGTAGCAAGCCTTAGAAATAAAAAGCATGCAATAAATAAATAAAAATAAACAAGAATTAAATTCTTAAATTGATATAAAAATAAATACTTAATGTCATATCATAAAGTAAAAATATTTGCATACAATATTCATAAAAAGGTCTTTGACATAAACAACATTCTATATATACAAACACTACTACTATTGCAGTTTTCTAGAATACAATAAAAGGTTTAGATAAATAATTTACATAAACTAGTCAGAGCTAAAGAAGTCCGGCGTAGGGGTCTACTACTAAGGTCTAGAGATGAAGAATCTTTTGAAAAAAAAATACAACTAAGGGGAGTCAGACCTCATTGAGTGAATTATTATATTATATATACATGCACCTCATAATGTCATATGCAATCAAGTATCAGTATATATATATATATATATATATATATATAAATATATATAGGCATTTCACACAGATGCTGAAATCATTTTTATATATAATGAATGCTGAAAAAATGTTTATTCGATTGAAAGATCAAATCGAACCTTAATAATTCACAACCTTGACAAAAAATATCTCTCTAGCCATACAGGCTCACTTAATTCCAAATTAATTCTCTTATTCCATTTTGGATAGTAGACTGGCCTCGAGACACTAAGTCAACCGAGCTCCAGCAGTCTCACTGTTAGTGTGAGTGGCCCCGAGACACTAGGTCAACCGAGCTTCCGTAATCACACTACTCAATCACATCAATCTTAGATAATTAATCAAATAAAAGTCACCTTAAGTGATTTTGTAATTCAACCCTAAAATCTATCGCACCGGTACGTACACGGTCCTAGTGCAATCCACTAGGTAGCACGTTATATTAATATTCTTTAAACAAATTTAATAATTATTAAAATAATAAAAATGCATAATTTAAATGTAATAACATCCATTCATAGCAAAATATACCCATCATATATAGAAAATATACCAAAAATATATAAGCCACATATATACCAAAATAAGCCATAATATATCAGAAATATACTGAATATATATGACGCACATATACCAAATATATTCTAAAAACAATTATGCATATGTATCATATATATAACAAATTTACTAAAAAATATACCAAAAATATACTTATTCATTTAAAGAAATATTCATATTCAATTTCATTATAAAATTCATAGATGCTAATTTTCATGCATTCTACATGCAATGCATATATAAGATAATAACTCACAAGTTTGCGCTCCTCGATACTGACTCGACAGGCCCAGTACGATAGGCCTCTGTTTCAGTGCAATTAAAAAATAAATAATAATGATAATAATCAGAATAAATTCCTTACTTATACTTCTAAAGGAGACTCGATCTAGTAATACAAAACTCAAACAAACACAAAAATTCAGAATCGACTCGACGTCACATTTTATAAGAATTCTACCAAAAATTCGTCAGAATCTCCTCTGTAAAATGGACATCTCTCTACTAAAAAGTAGAGCAGATCCTACAAGAAAAATGCATTTCTAACACAAATTGCACAACACCTCGGGTTGGGACCCCGAACTGCACAATTCACTAACCGAGGTTCACAATTCACCAAAAATACAAATAAAATAATAAATATATTAAAAATTATTAAATTCCATAGATGTCCACAAAATACCAAAATATAATATATTTAAACATTAAATCACTAAATACAATTATTTTCACAATAATTAAATAAAAATCTCAAATAATAATACAATATTATTAAAAATCAAAATTTTCAATAATTCAACATAAAATAGTAAAAATTCACTTTCATATACTCAAATAGCCTAAATAGCTTAAATATATAATAAAAATAACTAAAAATCCATTTAAGCACCAAAATAGTAAATAATATATTATTTGAATATAATTTTCAAAAATTAGTATTAATTAGTTAAAAATAGTAAATAATATATAAAAATCATTTTAATACCCTATATAATTCTAAAATCATTTAAAACATATTATTTAACTATAATTTCCACAAAGTTACACAATTAACTCATAAATACAAAATTTACATAATATAAATAATATTCTCAAAAATTATATAAATTCACCAAAATTTATTTTAATAATTCTAAAATTATTAACTCAAATTACTAACACAAATTTAACTAAATTTCCATTAAAAATAATTAATTAACATAATTATCAAAAATTCAATAATTAATATTAAAATAATAAAAAATTACCCAAAATTCAAATTAATTAAAAAAAACACAAAAAAATGTATTTGAGAAGCTAAAGCTACCATAAATAACATTTATGAAGCAAGTTTGCAAGAATCAAACATAATCAAGTTCAAAAAAAAAAAAAAAACAGCCCTAAAACACATGAACTAAAAATTGAAGATATCTAAAAATCAAGAGGATTTGAGCTCAAATGGAGCTCGGAAATAGACTCACAGGTGGAAAAGCATTTGAAAGAGCCCGATTTGAAGTTCTATGGTGGCTGAAATCTTCACTAGCGTGTTGGAGCTTAACTCTCTGCTTCCCATGGTTTTTGACGATTTTGCAGCGACAAGCGGCGGCTGGCGATGTCGGACGGTAGCTAGAAGCGACTGAAGTTAGTGGTGGTCGATGGTGACTGTGGTTGGCGGTCTGGCGGTAGCTGAAAATGACAGTGAGGAGAAGAAGAAGAAGAAGAAGAAGAAGAAGAAGAAGAAGAAGAAGAAGGAGTTTGACTGCTTTTGATCTTTTTTTTATTTTAATTATGAAATTACTAAATTTCCCTTCAACTAATTTAATAATAATAATAATAATATTATTATTATTATTATTATTATTATTATTAACTTTAATATTATCAATTAATCCCACGTAAAATAAATTATTTTACGTAAACAATTTCTTATAATAAAATGCATAAATAATATTAGCAAATAACAATAATAATATATAAAAAATTTAAAATTATTAATATTACATATCTCAAAATAATTTAATATTATTTAAAATATAGGGTCATTACAAATATAGATATATGTTAAGTGAAATAATGTCTTGTAGGCCAATCTCAATTCACTTAGCAGCACTTAAGATATCATTAAACTATTGCATATTAGTAGCACTTCCTAAAGCAAGCATCCTCTATGTAGGTTTGATTGAAATTGCCTATCAAAAGCACTAGCAAATTACCTAGATCCTGAATAAAATTCAAAATCTTAACCTATACTGCTTTCTTGGTATACATCTCCAATGCATTATAAATCCCAATAACCACACATACAAAATTCTCAACAATAAACATTCCATCAATGGCAATCCAACAATCATAAATTACTACTCTAGACTATATAAAAGCTTTTTTATCCCATGAAATTAAAATCCCACCTCCCAAATTCAAAGCATTAAAAATAGCCCGATCAATATGACCTATTCCTAAGTATGTTTTATTAAATAAAAAAGTTGAATTGCATCTTAATTTAAAGATGACAACCAAATCTGCCATTTTCTATTACAAGAAGTTATTTATGTGAGTTGTTTTACAAGAGTTCCTAACTCCTCTATCAATTCAAGCTACAATAGAAAAAGATTGATATATATATATATATATATATATATATATATATATATATATATAGTTCTTGATTCCTACTGTTCATATAGAATTTGTAAATTGCCCTCCGATTCAGCTTAAAACTATAAAAATGACATCAATTTTTTAAATGTAAAATTCTCTTTTTGCTCTTAAATGGAACAGTAGCTTAAGAATTAAACGATATCATTTAATAAAAATTACTACAATACCCCTACTCCTTTAAAAAACTGCACCATAATAGTTGACAAAACCATCATTTTATACATAAATAAAGCTCAGTCTTTAATTTCATTATTCTATGCACATTTAACTTGTGGGCCTCAATTTAAGAGAAATTATAAATTTGCCATCGTCTTGAGAGACGTTACTCATTAGTGAAATGATGCCCTATTGAATGAATGACTTTGATCCTTTAAACTAAACAAAAATGGTATTGTTTGCTTGGATTAAATAGGAAAAACAGAATGAGATTAAAACGTATCATCAAAATACTACAGTTATAAAATGGTTAAAATTGTTGGTGGAAATTTAAAAGAACAGAGTGCTGAAACAAGAGATAACAACAGAGAATTAGAAAGCAAAATGTAGAAATTATTTTCTGAACTGATGCATTTTATTCCAAGACTAAAAGTGCCTATTTATAGGCTTATAAACAAACTGAACAATTGAAAAATTGGAACTAACATAAGATATTCTAGGCATTACTTTATTTAGCCAAAATAGAAAATTAAGTAACAATATCTGCAACCAAAACAAATATTTTAGACTGAGTCAAATTTTGAATCATTCTTCAACACTCTCCCTTGATTCAAAATTGCAAACACCAAGCATACCTCTAAAGTGAACAAACTTCTCTCTTGGCAAAGATTTTGTCAGTATGTCAGCCACCTGCTCATCAGTGCTGCAGTACTTCAAAGTTATCTCTTCCTTTGCAACTAGATCTTGAATGAAATGGAAACGAACATCAATATGCTTCATTCTGCTATGAAATGTTGGATTTTTTGTCATGAAAATGGTAGCTTTGTTATCACAAAATATTTCAATTTCTTCCTTTTGCTTTTGTTGAAGTTCAAATAACATTCTTCTTAACCAAATGGCTTGACAAGCTGCTGAAGTGGCTACAACATATTCAACTTCTAAGGAAGATAATGCTACTATTACTTGCTTCTTTGAGCTCTAGGTGATCACTCCAGACCCAATGCTGAAACACTCTTTCTATCATCTAGTGAACCAGCCCAATCACTATTTATGAACCCACATAATATGAAATTAGAGACGCTTGAGTACCATATCCCATAATTCATTACTCTAGCGATGTAACGCAAGACCCGCTTTGCTGTTCCAAAATAAAGCTTTGAAGGATGTTTCATAAACCTAGAAATCATGCCAACAGACAGTGCAATATCGGGTCGAGTGTGGGTTAAATAAATTAAGCCTCCAACTAAGCTTCTAAACCTTTGAACATCATCCATTTCTGCTCCATCTTTATGCTGCAATTTTTCATTAACATTCATAGGTATGGCTACTGACTTACAATTAATCATGCCAAATTTCTTTAGAAGATCTTTGGCATATTTTTGTTAGGAAATAAAAATCCCATCTTTTGCTTGTTGAAATTCAAGTCCAAGAAAATAATGCAATAAACCCATATCTGACATTTCAAACTTGCCTATCATTTATGACTTAAATTCAACCACAAGAGAATTAGAAGGACTTATATAAATGATATCTTGTCACATTGGTGTTTCAATCAAGGACTCTCCATTTGAGGCTGAAATGCTTTGATTTTCAAGTGTTGTAGGTGCTGAAGTTGATGTTTCTGTAGAAGAACTTGTTGGTGAATTTATTGAAGTTGACTTTTAATTTCAATTGATCAAAGGAACACATTCTTATATCTCCCCTTCATTTTCTTGCTAATCCCAGCTTGCCTTCCCATCAAATACTACATCTCTTCTTATTATAATCTTGCCATTAAGAGGGTTATACAATCTATATTCTTTGGATTGAGTACAATAACCAACAAAAATACATTTTTTAGATTTTTCATCAAATTTTTGACAAATTTAAGAGCTTACCAAAGCATAAGCTATACAACCAAAGACTCTTAAATGACTTATAAATAGTTTTGTGCCACGCTATGCTTCTAGTGGTGTCTGATTCATGACAACTTTTATGGGTGAGATATTCAACAAATAAATTGATGTTGCAACAGCTTCAGCCTAAGAATCATTTGGTAGCCCCTTTGTTTGCAATAAGATTCTTGCCATCTCTACAATAGTTTGATTTTTCCATTTGGTGATGCCATTTTGCTTCGAGGTGTAAGGAGTTGATAATTTTCTATGAATGCCATTTTCTTCATAAAAAATATCAAATTCTTTGAACAAGAATTCTCCACCTCTATTAGTGTGAAGAGTTTTGATGCAAGATCCATTTTTCTTCTCAACCTTATCTTTGAAGTGCTTGAATTTTTCAAATGTCTTTGACTTGTTTTCTAGAAAATAAACCTAACTCATATGACAATAATCATAAGTAAAAAGTAAGAAATAATGGCTACCACCAAAAGATATAGTTTGCATAGGGCCACATAAATTAGCATGGATTAATTCAAAATACTTTGAAGCTCTCCAAGTCTTTTGAATAAGAAATGACTTTCTGGTTTTTTTCCCATATATATAACCTTCACATAAATTAATAGAGTCAATTTTGGGTAGCCCAAGAACCATACCTTTATCACTCAACAATTTCAGACCTTTGATGTTGAGATGCCCATATCATAAATGCCATAGAGTTTAGTCTTCTTTCTCAGCAACAAGAATAAAATTCTCTATGTGTGAGACTTCTAATGGGAACATTTTGTTTTGAGTCATGTTGATTTTGATCAATGCATCATTTGAATCCTTTTTCTTAATAATACATGCATCATTATCAAATAAAATTGAAAATTCACGAGCCATTAATTATCCCACACTGATCAAATTATATACCAAGTCAAGTACAAACTGAACATTATGTAATAATCTTGCTTTACCATGAGTGTTTTTAATGTGCACTGTTCCTTTACCTTCAACTTGCATTTCTTTGCCATTTCTAAGCTGCACCTTTATATTTTGTGTTTCATCAAGCTATTTAAACATGGATTTTATGCCTGTCATATGGTTTGAGCAGTCACTATCTACAAACCACACATCACTAGATGTATTGTTAGTATTAAAATGAACCATAAAAAGCTTACTTTCTTCTTCACTCTCTGCTGCATAATTCACTTGTTGATCTTTGTACCAACAATAAGCTTTTACATGCCTATATTTCTTGCAGTGATAACATTGAATGTTGTTCTTATTTCTTTGCTCATTGAACTGCCTTTGTTGTTCATTGAATCGACCTATGCTTTGTCCTTTTCCATGGCCACAATTACGAAATCCACCTTTGCCATGGCCTCTACTTGATGAACTTTCAATTTCTCTAGCTTTAGGAGCCACCTCTTTCACTTGAAATGCCTTTTCTTCATTCCTTTCAAGTGACCTGTTGAGTTTAGATTCATGGGCTTGCAAAGACCCCAACAGTTCATCAAAAGAAAATACAGATAAATCCTTAGATTCCTCTATTGCAGCAACCACATGATCAAATTTTAAAGTTAAGCTTCTTAATATCTTTTCAACTATAACCTGGTAAGAGATTTTCTCATCGTAAGATCATATTTGACTGACTGTTGCCATTGCTCTTAACAAAAAACAACAATTGATTCTCCATTTTTCATCATCAAGGTTTCAAAATCATATCAAAGTGATTATAGTCGCACAATAATGACTTTTGAATCACTTTGAAACTTCTTCTACAGAATTGACCATGCTTGCTTTGATGTGGTTGCAGTTGAGATTCTTGAAAAAATGTAATCATGAACAGCTTGTTGAATGATCACCATCGCCTTTGAATCTACCCACATTCTACCAAGTCCCAAAGATCTTGAGATTTGAGTAGAGTCTTCATTTGAATACTCCATAATTCATAGCCTTCTCCCTTAAAGATGGGAATAAGTGGTTGTGCCATACCCATTGCAGTACCCTTAGTAGCCATGGAATTTTTTCTCAAAGTATTTCTCTCAACTCTCGTGTTTACACTCTACTCACACTCTCAATTTTGCTTTGATACCACTATTGGTGGAAATTTAAAAGAAAAGAGTGCTAAAACAAAAGATAATAGCAGAGAATAAGAAAGCAAAATGCAAAAATTATTTTATGAACTGATGCATTTTATTCCAAGACTAAAAGTGCCTATTTATAGGCTTACAAAGAAACTGAACAACTGAAAAATCTGAACTAACATAAGATATTCTAGGCATTACTTTATTTAGCCAAAATAGAAAATTAAGTAGCAATATCTACAACCAAAAGAAATATCTTAGATGGAGTCAAATTTTCAATCATTCTTTAATAAAAATGCTCTCTTGTTGTTATGACAAGTTTTATTTTTCCTGTTCGCTAATAAGTTTGGTTTTCTCTCTTTTGCTGTCTTAACTTTGTTTTCCTTTCATTCTCTTTCTATCATCAAGTCATTATCATTCTTTTTACTTTCAACATTTTATTCCTAGTGTTTAGTTACTCTTCACTATTTTATATTTTATATCTAATGGATACTGTTAATCATTCAGCAGATTATGCTTTAATGAAGGAATACTATTATCTGTCATTATATAGCTAAGGAGAAGATGATTTAATCATTTAAGATGAAGACTTGCCATAAATTGAAGTTATCTTCCATGTCTATTTTATAGGGAAATTATTAGCAGATAAGTCCTATAACTTTACTACATTCAAGAACACACTTACTGCTATTTGGAATCCTTTTAAAGGAGTCTGCATTAAAGAAATGGCAGATCATGTGTTTTTATTGTAAATTTTATATGAAACTGATTATAATCGTATCTTGGAGTAAGGGCCCTAGTCTTTTAGAGAAAATCTCATAGTTAAGCTGCAATATGATGGAAGTAAACCTCTCACAGAACTAGAGTTTCATCAAGTTGATTTTTTTATCCAAGTCTATCATCTTCCCATATGATTCTGGTTTGAATGAGTCCTTTAACATATAAGGAATACTATTGGGAAATTTTTATCTTCTGATACAAATAATTTTCTACTCTTTGGCACAAGTATTTATGACTCAGGGTTTGTATTGATATTCACTCTCCACTCAAAATGTGAATAAAGTTAAAGAAGAATAATGGTTTCTGTTTTTGGGTTAATTTAAAGTATGAGAGACTTACCATATTTTATTTTGTTAATGGTCTCCTTGGCCACTCAAAAAGATTTTGTGCCTAGGCTTTCCATAATCCTGAGCTTCAAGATGGCAAGTTATATGGCAGTTGGTTAAGGGCATTCGTCAGACGATCGTATAACTCTCTATATTAGTGAAAAGTAGCTTTGCAAAGACACTGATGTTTGGTCCAAAAATGTTATTATTGGCCTACCAATGGTTAAAAATTCCAGATTGATGGGTAATAATGGTAGAGGCATTATTTCAGGCATAAATTATGGAGATCTTAGAGGTAATAATATTGGCACACTTGGTGGTAATCTAGACAAAAATCATAATGTGAATCTGGATGGTAAAGGGGAACATCAATATAATAATGAATTGCACTCATATAATTGTAGTCCATTTAGTTTAATTGTAGCAAAACAACCAGTGCTTTCAATTATGGACTTTAAACATAAAATAACATTAAAGGGACCTCTTGAGTTGGGCCCCAAAGAGCAATTAGGCTTACACATCCTATATGACTTTGATTCAATCCATGTGGATTTCTCTTCCAAAACTAGACTAGAGGCAGGACTTGGAGGCTAGGCCCGTCTATCTCATAAGCACCTTAGCTTAGAATTTTTATGGGTTGGCTAACTCATAAGCAATTCAGACTTTAAGAGACATTGTCTCTAGAACTAGGTCCAATATTATATTTTTTTAATGGAAACTCTTTATAAGTTTGAAAGAATTGATTGCCTTAGGTAGCAAGTAGGGTTCTTTAGTATACATGTCATCGAGTGTAGTTGGCACATCAGTGGATTAACTCTACTTTGGAAAGATTCAGTCTCTATTGTTATCCTTAATTCCTCTCTGAATTTTATTGATGCAAAAGCTACAATGGAGCATATGGGTTCTTGGAGGTGTATGTGGTATTATAATTTCCCTAAAAGAAGCTGTTAGAAGGAGTCATGGTAGTTGTTGCGATGTCTATCCTCTTTATTCACTATGCTTGGGTAATAATTGGTGATTTCAATGATATTGCTAGCAGGGAGTAGAAAAGAGGTGGAGCAAATCATCTAATGTGGCTTATAAATGGATTTTGTGCTTCTATTAAAGACTCAAGTTTAGTTAATATAGGTTTCAAGGGCTATCACTACATCTGGGAAAAAGGTAGAGGAACTCATTCTTAGATTGAAGAAATACTTAACTGAGGGCTTGCAAATAGAGATTGGGTGGATATGTTTAAAAATGCTCTCATTTGGGTATAGGAGTTCATGTCATCTGACCATTTTCCTCTATTCATGGATTTGCACTCAAATCAAGGAGTGCCAAGACATAAGCACTTCAGATTTAAGAATACTTGGCTTATGGGCCAAAAGGTTTGTCATTTAGTTATTACTAGTTGGGAGCAATCATAGGGGCTTATGCTCATTCAAAAATTATTGGCTTGTAGTTCTTCTTTGTTTGAGTGGGCTGAGCAACACACCAATTAGTTTTATAGTCAAATTTTGTATTGTAAATCATAATTGAGAAGATTATAGAGTCGTTGAGATATGCTGGGTGTTCGGGAATTTCAAAAAATGCAGTAGTATGAAGTTTTACTAAAACATTAGGGTACTGGCACTAAAGGGCCAAACAATCATGGCTCAAGCAAGAAGATAGAAATACCCATTTCTTCCACTCCTATGCTTCATATAGGAAGAAATTTAATTCTATATCTCATTTGAAGGATGCAAATAGGACTTGGCAATATGATAATCAGAAGATGGGGTAAATTATGTTGACTTATTTTTCAAGTTTATATTCCAAACTTGAAGCACTAAAAGCAGAATTTGATGAATTTTTTCTAATAGTTTCTTATTTACAAAATACAAAACTCATGGCACCCATTTCTACAAAAGAAGTTAGGGTCGAATAAGGCAGCAAGTCCAGATGGGCTCAACCCAGCATTTTATCAACACTTCTGGCATGTCATAGGCAATAATGTTGTTAATATATGCCAAACTTTTCTTAAAGATGGTTCTCTTCTCTCATAAGTTAATGATACTTATATTGTCTTAATTCCAAAGAAAAAGAATCTGGAATCTATAATTGACTTGAGACCCATTACTCCTTGCAATGTGCATTATCGGATATTGGCTAAAGCTTTGGCAAATCGTTTATGGTTAGTGCTTCCAAGTGTAATCTCTAAAAATTAAAGTGCATTTTTCAAGAATAGATCAATCATTGATAATGTTCTTATAACCTTTGAAGTCAATGATTATTTGAAGAGAAAGCAACATGGAAAGTATGGTATTGCATCACTGAAGCTGTATATTTCCAAACCCTATGATAGAATACATTGGTTTTTAGAGAGAATCATGTTGCAAATAGGCTTTCAACTTGATTGGGTTTGTAGAATAATGACATATGTTAATTCTATTCATTATTGATAACTTGTTTCTGGATCTCTTAAGCTTAAGATCCTGTAAATAATCAATAAAGGGCAAAGTGAGAGGTGGGGAGGATCCCCAT
This sequence comes from Mallotus nudiflorus, assembly GCA_947683625.1. Taxonomy (NCBI): domain Eukaryota; kingdom Viridiplantae; phylum Streptophyta; class Magnoliopsida; order Malpighiales; family Euphorbiaceae; genus Mallotus; species Mallotus nudiflorus. The sequence continues at coordinate 85,964 of CANTUR010000320.1, forward strand.
AAATACTCTGATGGCTAAGTCAGAGAATATAGAGAGAGTTTAAAGAGGAAGCAAAGGACAATTAGAATATGAGAGAATAAGATGATTGAGAATGAGGGGTATGGGGTCCTATTTATAGTGATATTCAGACCTAAAAAAAGTAAGATTTCTCTTGAGATAGGAATCCTAAACCAAATAGAAGAGTATTCCTTCTTTGCTACGAATCTTCTTGAGGTAGGGTCCCTTCCTTAAATGGATTCAGTTGCCTTTCCTTTCTGAGTAACCCTATTCAGGAAACAAAGCTCTTTAATTAAACAGGAATATATATGTGCGGTATCAATTATCATTATCTGTTTAATGGTATCGACATGGGCTCTCTTCAGCCTTATCTTTACCAAGGTGACCCTTTATCACCATTTCTTTTTATTCTTTATGAAGAAAGCTTCAAGGCTATATTGAAATCTAAAGCAGGTCATGGCTTGATTAAAAGGTTGTAAGTTTGCATGGGGAGTGCCTATGATTAGTCATCAATTTTTTACAAATGACAGCTACCTATTTTTCTAAGCTTTGCTTACTGAAAGTCTTTAAATTAAGCAATTTTTAGACTATTATGAATGTTTAGCAGGTCAATTTATCAGTTGTAGAAATCAACAATCTCTTTCACTCTTAATGTATCTGATGACCTATAGCGATAAATTATTGATGTTTTTCATATATAGGAGGTTGAGAATCAAGGTCTGTATCTTAGGGTCCCTTCTTTAATTGGGCAAACCAAGTGAGATATCTTGAATTTTATCAAAGATAGGGCATGGAAAAAACTGCAACTCTAGAGTACAAAATTCCTATCAGGAGTGGGTAAAGAAGTTCTTTTAAAATTTGTAGCACAGGCAATTCCAAATTATAATATGAATATTATAGTATCAATGTTTTTTATTGCTACTTGATCTTTGTAATGATTTGGAGAAGATGATGAATAATTTTTGGTGGGGCAATAGTCATTCTTAGGGTGAAGGCATTAAATGGCAATCTTAGGAGTCATTATGCATCCAAAAAAAATTGGTGGGTTAGGTTTAAAAAGCTAAAGGACTTGAATCTAGCAATGTTGTGTAAACAATCCTAAAAACTAGTTTTAGAGCCTAATTCTTTTGTAGGGCATCTATTCCAAGACAAATATTATAAAAACAAGCCTTTTTTATAAGTTAATTTAGGTAGGTCTCCTAGTTATGTGTGGCAGAGTCTCCAATCAACTCAAGAAATTCTGAAGTAAGGAGCTCACATATGAATTGGTAATGGGAAGGATAATTTTATCTAGACAGATCCTTGGTTGCCTGAATCTAACATAGGTCTGATTACTACTCCTTTGTAGAGTCATCTCCATCAAGCTACAGTTTATAGTTTGTTGAATGTTAATGGCTAAGAATGGGACATCAACTTGGTTCGTGATCTTTTTAATGCTAGTGATAGCATCCATATTTTACAAATCCCATTATCTTCTAGACTACTCACAGATTCTTAGTTTTGGAAGTTCTCAAATAATGGAGTTTTCTCAGTCTGTAGTTGTTGTCGGCTCCTTTGTGGTGAATTGAAATGACACAGGATATCCAATGGATGCTCATCTTGAATTTACAAGTTCCTACCAAAGTTAAGGATTTCTTATAGAGAGTGTGTTCCAACTGCTTGCCAACAAAAGCTACCCTTATTGTAAAAGATGTTCAAATTGACAATACTTGCAAGGTTTGTAACACTAATATTAAAACCAATTTGCATTTTTTATTTCTTATTGTTATGCTAAGGAAATATAACACAGAACAAATCTCCTTGTGTTCTACCACTTACACTCTACAGTGGTTGAATGGGTTTCTGTGTGTTATCAAGACTATCTAAAGACAATCAATCTTTTTTTAGGATGATATGCTAGCAAATTTGGAATCAATGAAACAACTACAATTGGAAACAAACGAGGTGGACTACTAATATACTGTTGAATTTAGCAGGGCAATTGTTATATCAATAGTGGTATGCCTCTGAATTAGGCCCCAATACATTTCATAATGTTCATTCCATATCTACATATAGAGGGGATCTTGTTTGGTCCAAACTTTCTGTAGGTTTCTTTAAAGTTAATATTAATGGGGCACTTTTTAGTACTTAGTTTGATGGTATTGGATGTGTGGTCAAAAATGATTATGGTTAGTTTATGCATGCCTTTTCCAAAAGATATCAAAAGCTTACACCCCTAAGGAGGTAGAGGTTTTAGGCATCAGAGAAGCTCTTTCCTAGTTAAAGTCCAACCACTATGATAATTGCATTATTAAAACAGATGCACTTGAGGTTGTTCGTGCAATTCAAAGTTCTCATGATGTTTTCATTGTGGGTATTCTACTAGGTGATTGTTGATTTTTGTTTAATCATTTTAGTCTAAATGAATTTTAGATTTGTTAGAAGATCTACAAATGAAGCTGCTCATTTCTATACAAGAGTTTCTCATTCCATGTTTGATCTTCAGGAGTAGGATTCAATTCCACATTCCTATATCATGTAATTGTTCATGAATATTAATGAATGTTCTTTATTATTTTTTTAAAAAAGGAGAAACATAAGTGATTGGTTAAGCCTTAATTTCTACAATCTTTTCCCTACCTTTTTATTTTGTAGCCGTAGAAGTCTTCAATAATCATGTCAAATTTTATCAAATGATCGGTCTTAGCTTCTTGTTAAAGTTAAGCTTTGGATTCTTATAATCGCTTATCTCTATGGCTTTTGAAGATGACTCGTAAGCTCCCTCCCTCTCTTTCCATATTAATATTTGGGTTTTATTTTGTTCCTGTGTACTCTCGATAATATTTGTAATTTAAGAGTTTTTGGTTTTGTTTTGAAATTATATACGTGATTTCGAATACTTTGTATGTCATTTAGGAAGTGAAGGAAAGTAATTTAGGGATTATAAAAAAAATACTTTTATAGTCCTTAAATTGGTTGATGAGAATGATGTAAATGAGGGATTTAGGTGGAATAAAAAGAAATTTGTGAATGATTTTGACAAATCAAAATAGAAGTTTAGTAAAGGGGAGAAGCATCCAAGTAGGGGAGGAAAGGGGGGAAAGCATATCGAATATAAGGGGAAGCTAGTGAGGAAAGAAGTTGGTGAAGTTTTTATTATTACTATTTTTATTAATGTCCTATTTCTTAGAGGATAATTTTTTGCAAAACCTTTTTTTAAAGAAATTAAACTGGTTTCTAAATAACATTTTATTAGCTTAGATTTTTCTAACCATAATATTGTTTCATGGAATAGGATGATCAAGAGGATGTTAGGACTATGGATGATGACAACTTTATAGATGATGTAAACCTTGCTGATTGATATGGGAGTGACAAGGAACTAAGCTCTCCTAATGATGCTTCATAGGTTTGTTTTTTACTGTTTGTATGGGAGCAACAATGAACTGGGCTCTCCATAAATTTTGCACTGCATTGTTTAATAATTATGTTTTCTCAATTTCCAAGAGAAGACTGACGTGTATACAATTTTCTAAAAATAATAATATTATTGTGTCAAATAATGATGATTTGAGTTCTCAAAAGAAGACCATATCCATATTCTCATTGGCATATAAATTTAATTATTTAATCAGCTTGATCTTAAAAGAAGACTAATGCATGGCCATAACCCACTGGCATATTCTGGGGACAAAGACCATAAAAATTTTATATTACAATGAAATTTCACGTTGATAAAGGACATAAATATAATGTTTTACTATATATATTTTTTCTATGCAACATCTTTGATTTAATTTTCATGCATTTATTTCTTTGAAGGAACTGAACATGATGCAGTTTTATACATTTTCATGATCATATCATTTAATTAACAACTAATTTATCATGGTGCAAATTAATAATTATCTCATTCTCATGTTTATGCATGTCATTCATGTCATAAAATAAAAAATAGAATCATATTTCTTCATTATTGGTTCTATGAGTGTATATATATATATTAAGAAAATGATATAGACAAACAATGCAGAAAATGAAGAAATTAAATGCTTAGATGAGATGCCTTTCTTATTTATTTCTTTGTCTAGCTGAATGACCATTGTGATTTATTTTTTATTGGCTATGTATTATAATATTTGTATTATTTGCTTAATATGATGCCTACTAGTTCTGATTTTTCCAAGCAAAGGAAGGTGAAGAGAATGAGGAAATCAAGGCTATCTAAAGACGTGTGGGTTAATGTTTGACATTTTATCCTATGTCTTGCACTCGTTATGAAATTGGATGAGCATTTTTTTGCAAATACAATGAAAGGCATTATAGATTTGCACATGTTTATATTTGTTGGCTATTCTTCTTTTGAGTTGACTTAACTTTCTATGTATTGGAAAGAAGTGGTCACTCAATTTTTTAGTATTACACAAATAGCATTATTTGCTTGAAGTGTGTAATGAGATGTCAGTTGTGTAAATTTCAATTATATTATTGACCTTTCTTTAATTTCACTCTCAATATTTTAGTTACTACATCAAGAAAGGCAATTGACAAATAGTGAACAACTGATTTCATGGTTAGAACAGCAGGATCCAGCTTGGTGTCATTTTTTCCTTCTTTTTTGTGTATGTTTGTTACATTTTATTTAGATGGTTTATGATGGTTATTATCCATGTGCAATGTTTTTTGAAAAAGAAGATGATAGGGACCCAATATTTGGCTTCTTGATCATAGCATGGGTCATATGTAAAAAGATAATGCTCCTGATCCTGTTGGTTTGATTCTCTTTTTAATTGAACATGCAAATATTACTTGGTTTGGTTCTCTTTTATCTTATATTCCTATGAATGTTAATAATAGTTCTGTTGTTAATTGGTAAAATTTGGTGATGGAATTGTGACAATTCAATTTGTAAGACATTGCATATATAATGTATTTGGGTTAGTTTATTTGTAAATGTAAAAATCTAAAAATTTTTTATAGGTGGGATCTAAATCCTCAAGAGGCTTTATCATGTGAAGTTAATAATCTACATTAATATTATAATTCTAACAATGTGAATTGTATTGAATTGATTCAAGCTTATGTTAGAAATAATGATGAGTATTTTTAAAGTGCTCTTATACATGGTATGATTAAATTTAATACTGTTGACCATTTGAATGATTAACCCCTTAATTTTGACTTTGATAAGTGTTGACCTTAGCAAGTTAAGAAATCTTGATTTTGATGTTAACAAACTTAATTTTGAGCAACTAATATGTTTGCTTCAAGTGTGTATAAGTTAGGGACAATTTGAAAGTCAAAATAATAATGAAATATCAAAGAAAAATGATTTCGGAAAGCCATTGAAAGTACTATCTCGACTGGACTCATCACAAGGACTAAATTTCATAAAAAGTTATAATTTTGGGTGTAGTCCTAATTAGGACCAAAGTAGTCTCGAGCAGCACCAAAAGGAGCAAAAATGCATCAAAATGGTAGTACCCATCTCGATTGCATGTCCCGATCGAGACATTGCTTGAGACATGGTAATCCTGATTGGGACGTTACCATCTTGATTGAGATCAGGGCATTTTTTAAAATGCAATGGCTCATAATGGTTATTTAAAGCTAGTCCCAACTGGGATTAAGGATATCCCAACTAGCACCTAACAAATTTGCAGCTCAAAAGTCCTAATTTTCATTCAAATGGACTTGGACAATAATGGGAATGAAATTATTATTTTCAACAGCTATAATTGCATTGTTTGAGTATAAATATGACCTTTAAAGATTGTTTTGAGGTTGAGAAACTTGCTAATTCATTTCATACATTCAAGCATTCAATTACAGCTCTCAAAATCTCTTTCAAACATTTCTTATATTTGTATAACTCTTTTAAGAGTTGGTCATATGTTAGAAATTGAATTTCTCTTCATCTTGAATCTTGGGATAAATTAGAAGGGAAGTGAGATTTATTTCTAAAGGAATTGGATTACGTGTTTTCCATCGAAAAGCTTGGGATTTGGTTTTTGAATGATCCTTGAAAACCTAAATTGTAAGATTGTAAGAGTGAGCCATAAAAATCTTGTGTAATCTCAATCTTGTGAATAAGATTGTGGGTGATTAAAAATCCTAACTTAGAAATAAGCTAGGTGGAGACATATGATTGTTGTTGAATCTTAACTTTTTAAATCTTTGTGTTCTTCATTCTTCCTTCCCAACTCTCATTTAATTCTTGTAAAGAATTCCTTTAATTTCTCATTTTTATTCAATAGTCCTATTCACCCCTCCTCTAGGACTCTTTCAATAAGAAATTTGGATTGCTAATGAGTGTAGGCCTTCATTCAAGGACCAAGTTATTTTTTCAAGTATGAAGATATGTAATGCTATATAAAAGAGTATTCATATACAGTTTAATGAAGCATATAAATCTATGAAAGTACCTAAATTGAATGGATGTATATAAGGCTTAAAAAATTACAATTTTTCAAGTTATAGGTGGCTACTCATGAGCTAGCCCCATAGATCATGAGAAGGCTCACGAGTGGCCTCCTATCAGGATACTATTGAGCTTCCTTCAGTGAGTAGAGGTTGTGCCACTCACGAGTGATGCTCATGATTATGAGCCACTCATGAGGGTCATCTGCAAGCCTCTAAGGGTTCTTTCATACTCTAATGGTCATAAAATGCAATGGTCATGAGTTGGACTCTACCTTCATGACTGTGAGCGGTAGTTCATTTACAAAAATCTATTTTTCATTTAATGTTGAAGAGGAGAGCTTGGAGAAGCAATTAATGGCTCCAATAGCTATATTTTTTTATGCTCAAGTAATATAGACATGCTCTAGAGTTTCATTTACAAGTTACACACCTTGAACATTAAAAACTTCTCTCTTTAGCATTCATTAAGCAATTAATTTCTTCATATAATTTCTTTATGTTTCATTAACTCTTTAAGAGTTGGTTGTGTGTCAGAAATAGGATTTGTACTTCATTTAATTCATAGGATAGATTAGAAAAGAAGTGAAGTTTATTTCTAAAGGAATTAGTTTAAGTGTTTATTCATTAAAACACTTGGGTTGTGGCTTAGAGTTAGCCTAAAAACTCTTGTTTTGTAAGGTTAGAGTTAAGCCTAAAACTCAAGCTTGTAAAATCAATCTAAGTGAACAGATTTTGGTGATTCAAAAATTCTAACTTAGGAGAGTTAGGTGGAGATGTAGGTTTCTTAAGAAATTGATCTCCTTAAATTAGCTATGTTCTCTCTTTTTATTATCTAATCTTTCTTTAATTTCTCCTAATTTCCTTTAATTTCTTAAAAGCCCTATTCACCCCCTAGGGCAATTACAATTAGTATTAGAGCTTAGGTTCTAGGTACTTAATTGCTAGAATTCAAGATCATGGGGAGTGAATCTCTTAGACCCTTCTTTGATGGTAGTGACTGCCCACATTAGAAGTTTAAAATGGAGTTATACTTAGATAATGATACTATTATATTTTGGGATGTTGTTCTAAAGGGTTGGGGACCACCTAAACCTACAATTTATGGTTTAAAGATTATTCTTATAAGAAGTCAATGGAATAATGAGCAAAAAGAAGAGAACTATAAGAATAAGAAAGCCATGACAATCTTGCTAGCCTATATGTTAACAGAATAAGGTGGCAAAGCTCAACATTGCCAATCCTTAAAAGAAGTCTGGGAAACACTTGAGAATTATTATGAAGGAAATATGCAAGTAATAAGTAAGAAAGTTCAACTTCATATGCATAAGTATGAACTTTTCAAAATGAAGCCATAAGAATCAATAATCGAAATGACAAATCACCTTAATGCTCTTCTTACCACCCTAAAAAACTTGGATGACATTTTTCTAAGGAAAAAGTGAATAATAATATTCTAGGAATCCTACCAAAGAAAGATTGAGAATCTAGAGTCACTTCAACTGAGGAAGCTTAAGACCACTTAACTCTCTTAACCAATGTGCTTATTGGAAAGCTCCTTACAGATAAGCTCACTATAAAGTAAAGAGAGGATGAGAGAGATAAGAGAGAAAATAAGAACAAGGGAATTTTATTAAAGGCTACATAAAAAGCAAGTAAAGATGAAAGCTTGGTGAACTCTAGTAAAGATGATGATGAGATAACTATGATCACTAGAAGATTCAAGAAGTTCTAAAAGAGAAAAAGCTTCTCAAGGCAAAGAGACAACAAGAAGTAGGAAGGCAAGAAGAACATGGAGGTTACTTGCTATGAATGCAATACATTGAAACACATTAGAAGTGAGTGCCCCAAGCTCAAATTCAAGAATAAAGGAGCAAAGGATAAGAAAAAGGCCTTTAAAGCTTCATAGGATGACTCCTCCAAATTGAAAAAGGAAGAGGAACAACAAGAAGTGGCCAATCTTTTCTTCATGGCTCTTAAAGATAAAAATGAGGTACCATCTACTTCTCATTCTTATTGTGATAATTATGATGATGATGAGTTCTCTATTATGATCAAACTCATGCTTAAATGTAAATGCTTGCTTTCTAAGATGAAATTTTATAAGCATGAGCTATCTAACTTGTCCAAGGAATTTAAAAGCTTGAAAAATGACTTCTTTAAACTTGTTGAATCTAATGGAAAATTTGCTAATGATTTAAAATCTTTTAATTCCATAGAGGACCAACTCAATAAAGCTAATAATGAAAATCTTAAGCTTTATAGAGAGGTTTTAGAGTTGAAAAATTCCATTTCTAAATTCAAAAAGGGAAAAAAGACTCTAGATAGTTTGCTTGACTCTCAAAAACTCTATGGGAACACTTATAGAAATGGATATACAAATGGAATCTCTTCCTCATCATCATTTTATATGAAATTTATTAAAGTCTCATGTGATTCTATTCCTTTTACTTCTAAATCTTTTCAGACTCAAGCCTTTAAAGCTAAGAAGTCTCATATATCAAATGACAAGGGCAAATCTCACAAGACCCAAACTTCATTGACATAGAGGGCTAAGGTATAAGCCAAAAGCCTCAACCTAGACATGCTTACATGTACACTAAATACAACATTCCTAAGCATGCTACACAATCACCTCATAATAGACAATGTCATTGGCAATATGTATCTTACTCTCCTCCTATAGCACAAAAGACCTTTAGGAAGCCTACACAACCACAGTATAAAAGTCATGTTTTATATACTAGGCAATCATATGCTCCTAGAAGAAATAGATTTGCTAATGTTGAATGCTTCTATTACATGACCAAAGGTCACACTAGTAATGTGTGCTTCTATAGAAATTACACTTGCAATTGCTTTCTTTAGATTATTTTGAGACTAACCAACCTAGACCAATTAAGTTTTAGGTTCAGAAGAATGCTTGAATTATGTTATGTAGGTGTGCTTAAAGTCTACAAAAGTTAAAAGAAAGTGGTATTTTAATAGTGGATGTTTAAGACATATGACGGGAGATAAGGAACAATTCAACAAGCTTGATGCTAAGGATGGAGGTCATGTTATATATGGGGAAAATGCCAAAAGGAAGATAGTAGGCATTGGACAAATTGGTAATCCATAATCCTTATTTATTCATCATGAGTTGCTTGTTAATGGTCTTAAGCATAATTTACTTGGCATTAGTCAATTATGCAACATAGGAAATGAAATCAGTTTCTATCTTAGAAATTGTATTGTTAGTAGCTTAAATAGTAACAAAATAATTTTTAGTGGTGAAAGAGTTGATAATGTCTATGTCATTGACTTGAATAAAGTTGATAACAAAGACATTAAATGCTTAATGTCTATTTCCTATGACACATGGACTTGGCATAAAAGATTAGGACATGCAAACTTTGAGCTTTGAAATGATCTTAGTAAATATGAACTTGTGGTTAGGCTACCCAAACTCAAGTTCATTAAATACAAGCCTTGTGATGCTTATAAATAGGGAAAGCAATCTAAATCTTCCTTTAAGCTAAAAATTATAATGTCCAGTTCTAGGCCTCTTGAACTTACTCACATGGATTTATTTGGTTTTACTAGAGTTACTAGTTTTGGTGGAATGCACTATGCATATATCTTGGTTAATGATTACTCTAGATACACTTGGGTGTGTTTTTTTGCTCATAAGAATAATGCTTTCAAAGTTTTAAAAAGAGTTCAAAAAGAAAAAAAAAGGTTTAACTATTAGAAGTGATCATGGAACTGAATTTGAAAATGAATTTTTCAAAACATTTTGCAATAAGAATGGTATTTTATATACTTTTTCTTCTTCTAGAACACCTTAACAAAATGGGGTTGCTGAAAGGAAAAATAAGACTTTAGTGGAAATGGTTAGAACAATGCTTCACGAGTATAATTTACCTCTACACTTTTAGCAAAAGCCATTAACACCCCTTGCTATATAGCAAATGGAGTCTTTAAAAGACCTATTTTAAATAAATCTTCTTATGAGTTTTGGAACAATATAAAACCCAAAATCTAATATCTTAGTGTATTTAGATGCAATTACTTTATATGAAACACCAAGGACAATCTTAGAAAATTTGACTTTAAAGTCGATGAAGGAATTTTCCTACGCTATGCCACCACTAGCAAAGCTTATAGAGTCTTTAACAACAGAACTCTAGTAGTTGACGAGTCAATGCATATTTAATAAATCTAACCCACTTGATCCTAGAAAGGATTTTGATAGCATTGATGATATTGTAGATAAGCTTATGAATATGAATATTCAAGAACAAAATGCTAGCAAACATTTGGAACTTAAAAGTCTCACAAAGAAAGATAGTGATAAGATGCCTCAATCTACCTTTAAGGATGAACTCTTAAAGGAATGGTAATTCAAGAAAGCACATCCTCAAGACCTTATCATTAGTGATACTACAAAGGGGGTAACTACTATATCTTAACTTAAATATATTATTAACTTAGCATTCATTTCTAAAATTGAGCCAAAAAAATGTTAATGATGCTTTGAGTGATGAATTTTAGGTCCTTATGCAAGAAGAGTTAAATCAATTTTAAAGAAACATGGTTTGGACCTTGGTTCCTAGACTTAAGCATCATCTTATTATAGGCACCAAATAGGTGTTTAGAAATAAGATGAATGAGCAAGATGTCATAATTAGGAATAAAGCTATACTAGTAGCTAAAGGTTACAATCAAGAGGAAGGCATTGATTATGATGATACCTTTGGCCCCGTTGTGAGGTTAAAAGCTATTAGATTGCTACTTGCATTTACATGTTTCATGGATTTTAAACTTTTTGAAATGGATATCAAAAGTGCATTTATAAATTATTTCATTGAAGAGGAGGTGTATATTGAACAACCTCTAGGTTTTGAAAGCTTTGATTTTCCTAATCATGTGTTTAAACTTTTAAAATCATTGCATGGATTGAAGCAAGCTCCTAGAGTCTAGTATGAAAGGTTGAGCAACTTTTTACTTAGAAATGTTTCTCTAAAGGGAAAGTTGACACAACTCTATTAATAAAGAAATCCAAGCATGATTTACTTCATATTCAGATATTTGTTGATGATATCATTTTTAGTGTTAATAATCATTGGTTATGTGATGAATTCTCTAAGTTGATGTAAAAGGAATTTAGGATGACCATGATGGGTGAACTCAAATTCTTCCTTGACTTTAAATCAAGCAATGTAAGGATGGGATCTTCATTAACCAAACCAAGAATACTAAAGACATTCTCAAGGAGTTTTGGCATGGATGGAGCTAAGTTAAGCATGACACCTATGAGTACCACCACCAAACTCAACAAGGATGAGAATGGCAAACCGGCTAATGAAAAGCGATATAGAGATATGATAGGATCCTTTCTCTATTTAACTGTAGGTAGAATGGACATTATGTTTGCTACATGCTTGTCTGCTAGGTTTCAATCATGTCCTAGAGAGTCACATTTAAATGCCATTAAGAGAATTTTTAAATATCTTAGTGGAACTTTTCATACAAAGGGCCTTAGCAGTAAAGAAATTTCTTTTGATGACTTGTTCTTAATTGATGCATTATTGAGTTTGTGGATGTTGAATTAGGGAGATGGCTTCAATGGTGTCTATGGTTGGCTAGTGATAGTATGAGTGGAAGCCTTTGTGTTAATGGCATAATCACTAAAATTGAAAATTACTTTGGGATTAATCTCAATAATGTTGCTTCTATTCTTCCTTCCTTTCTTAATGAAACCTTTAGAAAAATTATAGATAATTTAAGAAAGTTAGGGAATTATGGGTTTGGAAAGATAAAGACTTAGCCCAAGACATGGAAGATATTGAACAAATTAGGAATCTAGGCCTTGAAGAAGAAACCACTTAAGAGCAAGTCCCCTCTCAAACTCAAGCACCTCCTTAAAGGAAAAGAGCTAGAGGACCTTCTTCCTCTTAAGTTGTTAAAGATGAACCCACTTAGGTTAATGGCTTCTTTGATCACCTCTCTATTATTGATTCTAACTTTAATAATTGACTTGATCAAGTGGACACTAAGCTTGATTAGTTTGAGCATCACATGGATCATATGGAGTATGACATCTATTAACTATATACTCATTATAACATCCAATGCTCATGGCCTCCTCCTACTCCTTCCTCTTCTCAAGATCCACATGATGGCAATGATACCTACTTTCTTGATTATTGTTTATTTATGTTTAGTACCTTAGTTTTTTTTAGGTTGTTTTAGTTATTTGTATAATTTATTCTTTGTTTATACTTAGTTTATATTTAGTTTATTGTACTTGTTTCTCTTTTAGCTCTTGGACAAAAGGGGAGAAGATTGTAGTGTATGTTATGTATTGTGTTTGTTCTTATCCCCATTATATTTAATGAATTTCTTTTTCTTTAGTGTCATAAGAAGTTTCTCCTTTATGTTTATACCTTGGTGTTTATTACCTTATATATATGCCTTTAAATTTCTATGATCATGTCTATTTACATTATAAATATAATTTCTTACAAAGTAACATATATGCAATCTATGCTCATTAATATGCAATTTATCCTTTGAAGTTAAGCATATATTAAGGGGGAGCTAATTCTTCACATATTGCATTAATTAAAATTCAAAGGTGGAGCTTTTACTAAAGCACACACTCACTTTATTTATTATTTAATCAAATTTATTGTCAAAGCCAAAAAGGGGGAGATTATTGACCATTTGCATGATCAACCCCTTAATTTTGACTTTAACAAGAAATTTGGATTGTTAATGATTTTATTTAAGTGTGTAAGCCTTCATTTAAGGACCAAGTTATTTATTCAAGTATGAAGATATGTAATGCTCTCTAAAAGAGAATTAATATGCAACTTAATAAAGAATATAAATCTATGCAAGCCCTTAAATTGAATGGATGCATATAGGGCTCAAAATTGCAATTTTTCAAATTACAGGTGGTTGCTCGTGAGCCACCCTCCAAATTGTGAGCAAGCTCATGAGCAGCCTCTTGTCAGGGTGCCATCGAGCCTTTTTTAATGAGTAAAGGTTAAGTCACTCATAGGCGATGCTTACGAATGTGCACCACTTATGAGGGTCATCTGTAAGCCTCCAATGGCTTTTTCAAACTCCAATAGTCATAAAATTCAATGGTCATGAGCTGGACATTACCCTCATGTCTGTGAGTGGTAGTTAATCTATAAAAAGCTATTTTCATTTAATATTGAAGAGGAGAGCTTGGAGAAGCAATTAATGGCTCTAAGAGCCATATTTTTATGATCAAGCTATATATACATGCTATGGAGTTTCATTTACAAGTTACACACCTTGAACATTAAAAACTTCTCTCCTTAGTATTATTGAGAAATTAATTTCTTTATATAATTTTTTTGTGTTTCATTAACTCTTTGAAAGTTGGTTGTGTGTTAGAAATAGGACTTCTACTTCATCTAATTCTTAGGATAGATTAGAAGGTGAAATTAGAGGTTTAAGAAAAAGATTTCCTCTCATTCATCTTATTTTAAGTATGGCAAAAAAAAACTACCTAAACTAGATACATAATTCTAGGAATAGGAATAAAAAGAAAATATAAATAAGGAAAGTTGATTGTAATCAAATCCCAATAATTTTGGGATTGATATAGAGTTTCCAACACTCCCCCAAGCTCGTGAATAGATATCAATCATTTCCAACTTGCTAACACATGCATCAAATTCTAATTGCAACAATGCTTTTATAAGGATATCAGCATCTTGTGAATTTTTTAGCATATAGGATAACCTAACTGTTCCATTTTTTATCTCAGTTTTAATGAAGTTCCTATCAATTCTCACATGCTCCATCTGATCATGTTGTATAGGATTATGAATAATGCTGATAGCAGATTTGCTATCATTATATAACTTCATAGATCCTGACAAAGATATATTTAAGTCCTTTAATAACCTTTCTAGCCAAATAAGTTCATAAAATCCTTGAGTAATGGCTATATACTCTGCTTTTACACTACTTCAGGCAATAATAGTTTGCTTTTTTACTCTTCTAATTTACTAAATGTCCACATAATTTAGTGCAATATCATATGGTAGACTTGTTGTCTTTTACCAAACATGCCTAATCAGATCAACAAAGCCTTCAACTTCCTTTTGACTAGTTTTTTTAAATAATATCCCTTTACCTAGAGTTCCTTTTAGATACCAAAGGATTTGGTTTATAGCTTCAAGGTGCCTTTTTATGGGTAAGCGAATAAACTGACTAACTACACTTACATTATAGGTAATATCTGGCCTTATGAGGGATAAATATATAAGCTTACCAACCAAATGTTGATATCTTTCTCTTTTTATTGATGGATCTTCCTCTGTAATTCTTTGTTTCCAATTTCATTCCAAAGGTGTTCCAGCTGGTCAGCAACTAAGTTTTCTAGTTTCCTTTAAAAGGTCAAAAGTACATTTCCTTTGAGAGATGAAAATACCCTATTTGCTTCTAGCTATTTCCAATCCCAAGAAAATACTTGAGTTTTCCTAAATCCTTTACCTTGAATTTAGTTTGCAACTGCCTTTTAAGTCTGTCAATTTCTTGAATATCATCATCTGTGATAACTATGTCATCAATATAGACTATCAAATTTGACTTCCTTATATCTTTCCCTTATTTCACAAAGAGTGTATAATCAGCTTACCCCTGTTTGTATCCAAAATTTTTTATCGTTATGCTAAATCATGTAAACCAAGCCCTTGGGGATTGTTTCAAACCATGTAAGGATTTTTTTTAAACTTATATACTTGCCCAACTTCTCCTTTATCTTAAAACCTGCTGGAATTTTCATATACACATCCTCTTATAGGTTCCCATTTTAAAAAAATCATTTTTATATCCATTTGATGCAATTCCCTATCAAGGTTGGTAGAAAGTGACAAAAGAACTCTGATGGAGTTTAATTTCACTACAGGGGCAAAAGTTTCTTCATAGTCTACGCTATAGGTTTGAGCGAACCCTTGAGAAACTAACCTTGCTTTATATCTTTTTATCTTCCCATTAGACCCTTACTTCACTATAAACATCCACTTACATGTAATAATTTATTTTCCTTCAGGTAGCTCGATAATATCCTATATTTCATTCAAGGTCTTCATCTTCTCCTATATAGCTTCTTTCCATCTAAAATCTTACATAGCACTTTGAATATCTTTTAGTATCTCTATACCATCAATCAGTGAGGTGAATGCCCTGTAATTTTAAGATAACCTATAGTAGGTTAGGTAATTAGAAATATGATGTTTAGTGCAAGACCTTACCCCCTTCCTTATGGTAATTGGAACATCAAGATCATCAATCATGGTACCATTTTGTTGTGTGATTTCTAGAGATAGATTTGGCTCTAGTTCAGAAGGCTGGCCATGAAGAGGACTTGTGGCCTACTTGAGTACACTAAAACCTATTATGGTTATAGTTCAATATTAAACTAAGTCTAGACTTGACATTTGAGTAGGCTCAAAAAGGTTTTGGGATGGATAGGTAGAAAGGGAAATAGAAGGATCCTAATGATTATCTTTATTAGATTTCTCCCCTTAAAAAGAAGTATTGGAATAGAATAGTTCATTTTCAAGGAAGGTTACATCACAAGTACATAAAATCATTTTGAAGTTGGGCAATAGCACTTGTAACCTTTTTAGGTTGGAGAGTAGCCAAAGAAAATGCATTTTATGGATTTAGGTTCAAGTTTTCCTCAGTTAGGATTTATGTTATAGATAAATACAATACAACCAAATACCTGAGGTGGAAGTGAGTTGAGCATTTGAAGTTGTGGAAAGTATTTGACTAAGCAGCTTAATGGAGTTTAGAATTTGAGTGTTTTAGAAGGGGTATGATTAATGAGATAGGCTACAGTCAACAAAGCTTCTTCCCAAAAAGGGTTTGGGACATGATTTGTAAACATAATGGATCTTGTAATTTTGAGAAGATGATGATTTTTTTCTTTAGCAATCCCATTCTGTTGAAGAGTATAAGCACATAAACTTTAATGAAAAATACCATGTTCAACTGGGTAGTTATTAAGACCATGTGCAGAATACTCTCTTCCGTTATCAGTATGGAGAATATGAATAGAAGATTGAAAAATATTGGTGACTAGTTTATGAAATTGTTGAAATATTCAACCAGCTTCATATTTATCTTTCATGAGGTAATCCTAATAAGTACGAGTATGATCATCAATAAAGGTGATGAACCATCGGGCACCTGTTACAGTTGAAAAATGGGTTGGTCCCCAAATGTCACTAGGAACAAAGTGAAATGGTTATGAGGATTTATATGGTTAAATGAGATGTTATTATCGTGGTTGTTTTGCATAAATGCAATGCTCACATTGAAACAAAGAAACCTCTTCATCATTAAATAAGCTAGTATAAAAATGTTTTAAATATGTAAAACTATAATGCCCAATGCATTTATTGGTGTTTTATGATTCCATAAGCAGTGGAAAAATTAAATTTTAATCACAAACCCGAACCAAGATCCAAGTAATTTGATTGATTGATTAAATATAGGGTTTTCAAAATCTTACCACAAATGCAAAAGGGGCAAGATTTTTAGAAGGGAGAGAGGAGGTTCACTCTGGTGACACCTAACCTTGAGCTTTTGCTTTGGCAGTTTGGATTAAAATGTCTCTAAAAGAATTCACCCTCTATAAGTGTCCTCATGAATAATCCTTGATTGAAAATGAATATTTATGTGCTAGCACCTTCTCTTGATTTCTCACAAATCAAGAATGAAAAGAACTCTATATTTTTATTTTCTAAAAGAGAGAAAATGAATTTAGTAGCAAAATAATGAGTGAGTGAAATCTTAGAGAATATAACATATTTATAGACCTCTAAATTAGGGTTTCACTTACCAAACGACCTTTTGGTAATTTCTCACTTATTGTTATTCTGATTTTATTTAAAATTAAATCAAAAATAAATTTCTATTTATTTAAAATAACCTTTACCTTAAATAAATAAACAAATAATTTATTTATTTATTTCCATATAACTTATTTAGGCTTATTAAACCTATATTCGTTTTGGGCTTGTTCAAAGTGTGTGACCCTGTAGGTTCACATGATGTTGGCAGTGGGCCTTAAATCTCTGTTTAGGACTACAAGTCATAAGTAGCCTCTAGCAAGGCATTATAACTACCTAAGTCATGTGAAGTCAATAATCTGACATAACCTAATATATAATGAATATTCTAGTCCTTTTATCACATGATATCTTGATTGAATATAAGGCATAGATTATATCATCCTTATAGAATTCAATCATATTATTTCTTAATTTCAAGTAGACTGAGAATGATTAATCTTTATCAATTTTTAGCATGGCCATGCATTTTCCTCAGTCTATTTTGTCAAGGGGCCTATAGATATCTTACTCATAATAAATAATAGACAAATTCCTTCTCAATCACTCACATTCCTCATATAACTCATTTCATACCTAATAACAACCTATTTTATCATCCAATTAAAAATAATGTAAGATTATGTCAAAATACAAAATAATTATATAGAAATCCATGGTAATTTCAAGGTTAGAGGACTTAGCCAATATTATTGTGATGAGAATTACTTATGACAATTATCTATATAGTATTCTTATGATGGGTCAATCCAGCACTTTATTTCTCAAATACATACCTATGAGTTGACTTAATATCTCATATTCATGATTAATAAAACATAATCATTAATCAACACCATACTAGCCATAATACATTCTTATGACTAGGGATAATTTGAATAGAACTCATATTTAATCTAAGGGTCTTACTATCGAGTCACATACTTGATTAACTTAGTAAGAATTGACTATTCAAGTAATTATCATAACGCAAAAAGATAATGAAAAATGCCTCTTTATTAATAAAATGATAAAGACAAACCATCGTCATACATGATTGACCTAGTGCATATCACTAACATTTATGCCAAAGAATAACATTGGAATTGGAAGTGACAGACAATGAAACATTATTTATTCTTGGAGGAGAACGCACACCAAACAGATAGTAAAGGCCATTTTACTCCTTAGCATTACTAATCATCCTCCCTAAAGACAAATCCTGAAATATATAATGAGAAGGAAAAAATTTTATTGCATAATTGAGATCTTTAATTATTTTTGTAACTGAAAGAAGATTGCATCAAAAAAATGGAAAATGTAGAGCATATTGTAATTTAGGCTAAAAAGGTTAATATCCCCTTAGCCGACATCAATAGAGTAAGTCCCATCAGTAATTGTAACTCTTATATCATAATCACATTTTCCATAAGTACAAAAAATAGTAGTAAAACCAGTTATATGATCTAAGGCACCATAATCTACAATCCAGCATTCACTTGTAAACTTTCATGATAAAAAAAAATGATTTTATGTTACCTTGTTGGACAATGGAGGCTATGGAACAAAGTCTGACCCCTTAGCAGATTTGGACTAACTTAGGAGGTTTTACAATAGCTCTATTTATTCAGTTGTAAAATAAGATTAGTTTAATTTTGTAGAGATAGTAACACATTCAGTTGTATAAGCAGAGTGGTTTGACTTGCATTGACTCTGAGGCTTCTAATTTACAGGTTTACTATGAATTTCCTAATAGGTTTCGTTGGTGTGTTAAGGTTTATTGTAATGATCACACCATAATTTCTTATCCTCAGAATGTTGACTCTGAGTGTGAAAAGATTCACTTATATTGGTAGCTAATGTATAACTCTGTTATATTACTTCTACAGTAGGAGTAGAAGTATTATGAAGGATTACTCTCTTTTGATTTTCTTCATGTCTAACTTCTGTAAATACCTCTCAGATAGTAGGAAGAGGTTTTGTGCTAAGGAGACAACCATAAACTTCATTAAGATCCTTGTTGAGACCTTAAAGGAAATCAAATACCCATTCTTTCTTAAACATCTTATTATACTTTACGTAATCTTCAATGCAATTCCAACTTGTTTTATAAGACAAGTCCATCTCTTGCCATAATTCAAATAGCACATTATAGTAATCAATGATAAACATAGTCCCTTTGTCAAGTATTGAGTATTATTGATATGATATCGAAACATTGAGCAGTGTTTTCAAGATTTGAATACATTTCCTAGACAGCCTGCCAAATTTCCTTAGTAGGCTTGTAGAATTGGTAGGTCTGACCAATTTTAGGCTCCATAGAGTTTATTAGCTAGACCATGACAATTGAATTTTCAGCCTCTTAGGTCCTAAAATTTGTAGCAATAGGTGAAGGCATGGATTTGTCACCAATAAGGTAACCCATATTGCCTTTACCCTTGATTACAAGTAAGACAAATTGAAACCACTCATAAAAATTAGTCCCATTCAATTTGTGTTAGATTGAAACCACTCATAAAAATTAGTCCCATTCAATTTGTGTTAGGTTATTTGAAAAGTACAGGTGTCTAGTGAAGTAGAAGAACAAGAATTTGGAGAAGGATTAAAAACAATAGCGTGATAAAGAACTCTACTTTTGATGATGTACCAACCATTATGTTGATGATGTTAAGTGCAATATATTAGAATGGCAAAAAAAATAATTAGGCTAGCAAGAAACCATACTATAATACCATGAAATAAGAGGTTTAAGAAAAAGATTTCCTATCATTCATCTTATTTTGAAAATAGGTTGTACAATCTATAGCAAAAAAATAACTTAAACTAGATAAATAATTCTAGAAATAGGAAGTAAATACAAATAAGGAAAGTTTACTGTAATCATATCCTAATAATTTTTGGATTAATATAGAGTTTTCGATAGAATGGAAGTGAGGTTTATTTTTAAAGGAATTGGTTTAAGTTTTTATCAATTAAAACACTTGGGTTGTGGTTTAGAGTTAGCCTAAAAAACTCTTGTTTTGTAAGGTTAGAGTTGAGCCTAAAACTCAAGCTTGTAAAATCAATCTAAGTAAATAGAATTTGGTGATTCAAAAATCCTAATTTGGGAGAGTTAGGTAGAGATGTAAGTTTGTTGAGAAACCGAACTCCTTAAATTAGTTGTGTTCTCTCTTTTTATTCCCTAATCCTTCTTTAATTTCTTTTAATTTCCTTTAATTTCTCAAAAGCCCTATTCACCCCCTCTATGGCAATTACAAATATTAATGCTTCAATTCTTTCATGAAGCAGGTTTAGCAGTAGTGGGAAGAGATGAAGAAGGAATATTTTGTTTTTTAGGTGTAGTTGTTGTTAAAAAGTTTAATTTGGTTTTGGTGATAAAACATATAAGAATTGCAATGGATCTAACTGTGGGTCGGGAAATCAAGAGATTTAATTTTTAAAAAAATTTCCATATTTTGTATTTGGCCCTCTGTTATGGAGCAGCCAACACACCAAGCTCAAAGAATTCAACATGATGAAGATGAGCATGGTCAAGAAGGCAAGGATCAAGTTCAAGAGGTTTTAAGTCCAATCAGCATGCCTCAAAGACCTATAACAAGGTCTCAATCTAAGAAGCTTCAAGAAGCCTTAATCCATCATCTACAAGGCTTTGTGAACTTAGCTAGTGAAAGTTTACAAGGACACCAAAGCTTTGTGCCAAGTGCAGCTCAAGTTCAATACAACTTAATTCAAGTCCAAGTTGTTAATGGGTTTAATTATATTAAATAAGGGCTGGACGAATTTGTTATTTTAAAAGCCCATTAGTTTTAGTTAGTTTAATTATTCTTAAAATAGGAAATATGTCAAAATTCCTATTTAAGGTCTGATTAGATAAATTTCCTTTTTTTGTGATTAGGGTTATTAGTTTTCCTTACTCACTAAGGAAAACCTTGTAAAGGCTATATATATATGCCTTGGACGAATTTTATGATTCAGAATTGAAGTTTTAAAACCTAAAGGCTGTTTTGCTTTTATCTTTGTGTTCTTGTGTAGAATACATGCTTTAAGGAACATTCAAGTAGATTGATCATCTTCTTGTGGAGTGTTTCGAAATTGGAATTTAGAAACGAGTTTTCTTTATTCTAATTCTTTGATCATCTAAGTAATCTGATTTCTAACCATTCTTAGGGGTTGTTGCTGAATTGACTATTGGGGTTTTCAAGTTAATGCTTTGGGGGTTCGAATACATAAAGGGGTTCTCAAGCTTATTCTTGGAGGTTCCGTATCATTTGGTATCAGAGCTTTGGCTCTAGATCAGGTTTTATCTTTTATAATTTTTATTCTTAATCCTGATTTCTTATGTTTTTCTTATTCTTTTAAAATCGTTCTTATTTATTTTTGTTCTTCATTCTTGTGTTTTGTTCTTTGTTCTTATTTGTTAGTCTTGATTTTTTTTTCCCTTTAGGTCAGTCAATTGTTTTGCATTCTGAAATTTAGATTTGTGTTCATAGTTGAAATTAAAAAAAAAAAAATTCGTGCAAAAAAAAAAAGAGAAGAAATTTGAAAAAAAAAAGCAAAAAAAAAAAAAAAAAAAAAAATTCGTGAAAAAAAAAGAGAGAAAGTTATTAGAAAAGGAAGAATTAAGATTCTTGAGTGATTTATATCCTAATCAGGTCTGATTTGCATTTCCTTCCATTCCTTGCTCATTAAGGAATATTGTTTGAGTGATTAATATCCTCATCAGGTCTGATTTTGGTTTCCTAATCCTATTTGGTTTATAATTGACATATCTAACTAGATCTTGTCATATCTTGTATTACTTGTCTATTAAGGATTTTGCATATCTTTACAATACTTGCTCATTAAGGAATATTACTTATTGAGGCAGATTTGACTTTTCTCCTTAAAATAACTTCTAAATTCGTTTTCTTTTCTATTCTAGAAGATCTTTGTATTTCTTTCACATGTCTTTTGCATCTTTTTGAGTTTTCCTATTTTATTGCTTCTGAATTGTTGTTTTTTTTTTTTTTAACCGAATTGCCTCAAACTTGTTTTGAAAATTTCACTTTTGAAAGTTCTACTTGAATATTGCTTCAATCTAATTGATTTGTTCTAAAAGTGTGATTCACCTAAGAACATAAAAGAATTAGCTTGAGTGGTGAGAGGAAGTCGAGTGAAACATCAAATTGAGTTAAACACGAGTGACCACCCGTATCATTTGAGTGCAAACACGTGAGGGAGTGCTTGTGAGGATTTTAAATTATTATTATTATTGTTTCTAACATTCTTTTACAGCAATGTCAAACCAAGGTGAAAATAAAGGTGAGGGTAAAGTTGATGAAACTTTGCTCCGTGAGGCTCAACAAAGGCAATTTGAACGTATGAATACAAATTTTGAGACTATAATGGAGAGATTAAACCGCATGGATACAAGGCTAGGAGCGGTTGAAAGGGCAACAACACCAAATCATAATGAGGAAATAGAAGGCAATGTTGACAATGAGGATGAAGATGAGGCCTATGCAGAAGTAGTACCAAGAGGTGGAGGTAGACAAGGCCGAGGTAGAGGAAGAGGAAGGTGCGAACCGATTCCATACAATGGAAGAAACCGAGGCAATGAAGATAATGTAGATCGAAATTTGGGAAGCATCAAACATAAGATACCTAACTTTCAAGGTAAATCAGATCTGGAGTCCTATTTACAATGGGAGAAGCAATTGGAGCTTATATTTGATTGCCATCAATTTAGCGAGGAAAAGAAGGTAAAATTGGCAGTTACTCAATTTTCTGATTATGCTATTGCTTGGTGGGACCATTTGGTGATTAATAGGCGAAGGAATTTGGAGTACCCAATTGATAATTGGCCTGAGCTTAAGGTTGTAATGAGGAAGCGATTTGTGCCCAAACACTATCATAGGGAACTTGTACAAAAACTTCAAGTTCTTAAACAAGGTAGTAAGAGTGTGGATGATTACCATAAAGAGATGGAGATGCTCATGACTAGGGCTGATATAGATGAAGATGTGGAGATTACTATGGCACGCTTCTTGGCTGGTCTAAACAAAGACATATCTGACCGAGTAGATTTACACAAATATGAAGATTTAGAAGAGATGGTGCACATGGCCGTCAAGATAGAAAGGTAACTCCAAGGAAGAGGGGTGACAAGGTACAATTCCAAATCCTATTCTAGCTCTAATTTTAATTGGAAAAAGGATGGAAAGAGTGATTATAGGGGTGGGAATAAGGTTGCTCATGAGGTTGCTAAAGGGAAGACAGATTCGGTCTCTAAGGACAAAATCAAAACCAATGAGGCTAAAGGGAGAAATAGAGACATTAAGTGTTGGAAGTGTCAAGGAGTAGGTCATGTGAGCAAAGATTGCCCTAATAAGAGAACTATGACCATAAGGAATGGGGAAATTGTGACTGATGAATAAGAGGGCAATAATGAAAGTGATAAGGATGAGATGCCTGAATTGGAAAGTTGTAGTGATGGGAGTATAGAGGAGCCAATCAAAGGTGACATGCTGGTTACAAGGCATGCTCTTAGTACTCAAATAAAGGAAGATTGCATTGAAGAGCAACGAGACAACTTATTCCATACAAGGTGTCATGTGCAAGGCAAGGCATGTCTTATGATTGTTGATGGAGGGAGTTGCACCAATGCAGTGAGCTCATTCTTAATTAGTAGATTGGGGCTGTCTACTATACCACACCCACGACCATACAAACTTCAATGGCTTAATGATTGTGGAGAGGTCAAGGTAAATAGACAATCTATTATTTCCTTTTCAATTGGTAAATATCATGATGAGCAATTGTGTGATGTAGTTCCTATGCATGCTGGAGATATTTTGCTTGGTAGACCATGGCAATTTGATAGAAAGACCAAGCATGATGGGTACCTCAATCGGTATCACTTTACCAAGGATGGGCGCAAGATCATATTAACACCGCTTTCTTCAAAGGAGGTGTATAAAGACCAATGTAAAATGGAAAGAATGAGAGTGGAGGCTGAAAAGAAAGAAAAAGAGAGTAAGAAAAATTCTTTAGAGAGTGAAAAGAAAGAGGGAAAAATAAAAGAAGAGATTCAGCCTAGAGAGAAAAAAGAAAAGAATTTGAGTTTAATAGCTAGGACAAGTGAGGTTAGACAGGCTTTGTATGCTAATCGGCCTATATTTGTACTTTTGTACAAAGGGGCTTATTTGGCAACTAATGAACTTAACCCATCTTTGCCTAGTGTGTTTGTTGATCTTTTGCAGGAATTTGAAGATGTGTTTCCCAAAGAGATGCCTAGTGGATTACCCCCAATTAGAGGCATAGAACATCAAATTGACTTCATTCCTGGGGCAGCCATACCCAATCGACCAGCATATAGAGCAAATCCAAGAGAAACAAAGGAGATCCAAACACAAGTGGAGGAGTTGCTAGCTAAAGGGTATATGAGGGAAAGTCTTAGTCCTTGTTCGGTTCCTGTCATTCTTGTGCCAAAGAAGGATGGAACATGGAGGATGTGTGTGGATTGCAGAGCCATCAATAAAATCACTGTAAAGTATCGTCATCCTATTCCTAGATTAGATAATATGCTTGATGAGTTATATGGTTCTTGTTTGTTCACTAAAATAGACTTGAAATCTGGTTATTATCAAATTCGAATGAATGTTGGTGATGAATGGAAAACAGCTTTTAAGACTAAGTATGGGTTGTATGAGTGGCTTGTTATGCCCTTTGGTCTTACTAATGCACCTAGCACATTCATGCGATTGATGAACCATGTGTTGCGAAATTACTTAGGTAAATTTGTTGTTGTTTACTTTGATGATATTCTCATTTACTCTAAGTGTTTAGATGATCATGTTATGCATGTGCGAATTGTACTAGAAACACTTAGACAAGAAAAGTTGTATGCAAACCTTAAAAAGTGTAGTTTTTGCATGAATAAGGTTAATTTTCTTGGTTTTGTTGTATCTAGTCAAGGCATAGAGGTTGATGAGGAGAAGGTTAGGGCTATTAAAGAGTGGCCAAAACCTAAAACTGCTAGTGAGGTGAGAAGTTTTCATGGGCTTGCTAGTTTCTATAGGAGATTCATTAAAGATTTCAGCACTATAGCTGCACCTTTGAATGAATTAGTTAAGAAAAATGTTGGATTTGTTTGGGGTGATGCACAAGAACATGCATTTAATGAACTTAAGGCAAAATTATGTAATGCACCTCTACTTGCTTTACCTAACTTTGATAAAACTTTTGAGATTGAATGTGATGCTAGTGGCATAGGGATTGGAGCTGTTTTGATGCAGGATCAAAGACCACTAATGTATTTTAGTGAAAAGTTAAGTGGGGCAACCTTGAAATATCCAACTTATGACAAGGAATTATATGCATTGGTTCGAGCTTTGCAAACTTGGCAACATTATTTGTGGCCTAGGGAGTTTGTGATACACACTGACCATGAAAGTTTAAAGCATTTGAAGGGTCAAGATAAGCTGAACCGTAGGCATGCCAAATGGGTGGAGTTCATAGAAACATTTCCATATGTGATTAAGTACAAGCAAGGTAAAGAGAATGTGGTTGCTGATGCATTATCTAGAAGGTACACCTTACTTAACTCTCTTACTGCTAAATTATTAGGTTTTGAGTTTATAAAGGAGTTGTATCCACATGATGATGATTTTGGTGATATATATGCATCTTGTGCCAATGGGGTTGTTTCAGATGATTTTTACTTGTTTGATGGTTTCTTGTTTAAAAGAAATAGATTGTGCATTCCTAAGTGTTCTATAAGGGAATTATTAATTAAGGAGGCACATGGAGGAGGCTTAATGGGGCATTTTGGGGTAAATAAGACCTATGATATGCTGTTAGAACATTTCTTTTGGCCCGGCATGAAACATGATGTGTATAAAGTTTGTGAGCATTGCATTACATGTAGAGAGGCTAAGTCTAGGTTGAAACCGCATGGGTTATACACACCATTACCCGTTCCTAGTGAACCTTGGACTGATTTGTCTATGGATTTTGTGCTTGGATTGCCTAGAACTAGGAAAGGTCATGATAGTATCTTTGTTGTGGTTGATAGATTTAGTAAAATGGCTCATTTTATACCATGTCATAAAACTGATGATGCTAAGTTGATTGCTGATTTGTTTTTCAAAGAAGTTGTGCGTTTACATGGCATACCTAGGAGCATTGTTAGTGATAGGGATGTTAAGTTTTTGAGTCATTTTTGGCATGTGTTATGGGGAAAGTTAGGAACTAAGCTATTATTTTCAACTACTTGTCACCCTCAAACCGATGGGCAAACTGAAGTAGTTAATAGGACTTTGATTACTTTGCTTAGGGCAATCATAGAAAAGAACATTAGGATGTGGGAGGATTGTTTACCATTTGTGGAGTTTGCTTACAATAGGGCTGTTCATAGCACTACTAATTGCTCTCCATTTGAGATTGTTTATGGATTTAATCCACTTACTCCTATTGATTTATTGCCACTGCCACCTAACAATTTTGTGAGTGTTGATGCTAATTCTAAGGCTGATTTGGTGAAGAAGTTACATAAGCAAGTTAAGGAGAGGATTGAGAAGCAAAATGCTAAAGTAGCTTCACGTGTGAACAAGGGAAGGAAGCCAATGATTTTTCAGCCTGGAGATTGGGTTTGGGTGCATTTTCGTAAAGAAAGGTTTCCACTTCAAAGGAAGTCTAAGCTAAACCCAAGAGGAGATGGTCCTTTTCAAATACTTGAAAGGATTAATGACAATGCATACAAAGTGGACCTACCTGGTGAGTATAATGTTAGTGCTTCATTCAATGTGGCTGATTTGAGTCCTTTTGATATAGGTGATGCTTTAGATTCGAGGACGAATCCTTTTGAGGAGAGGGGAAATGTTATGGAGCAGCCAACACACCAAGCTCAAAGAATTCAACATGATGAAGATGAGCATGGTCAAGAAGGCAAGGATCAAGTTCAAGAGGTTTTGAGTCCAATCAGCATGCCTCAAAGACCTATAACAAGGTCTCAATCTAAGAAGCTTCAAGAAGCCTTAATCCATCATCTACAAGGCTTTGTGAACTTAGCTAGTGAAAGTTTACAAGGACACCAAAGCTTTGTGCCAAGTGCAGCTCAAGTTCAATACAACTTAATTCAAGTCCAAGTTGTTAATGGGTTTAATTATGTTAAATAAGGGCTGGACGAATTTGTTATTTTAAAAGCCCATTAGTTTTAGTTAGTTTAATTATTCTTAAAATAGGAAATATGTCAAAATTCCTATTTAAGGTCTGATTAGATAAATTTCCTTTTTTTGTGATTAGGGTTATTAGTTTTCCTTACTCACTAAGGAAAACCTTGTAAAGGCTATATATATATGCCTTGGACGAATTTTATGATTCAGAATTGAAGTTTTAAAACCTAAAGGCTGTTTTGCTTTTATCTTTGTGTTCTTGTGTAGAATACATGCTTTAAGGAACATTCAAGTAGATTGATCATCTTCTTGTGGAGTGTTTCGAAATTGGAATTTAGAAACGAGTTTTCTTTATTCTAATTCTTTGATCATCTAAGTAATCTGATTTCTAACCATTCTTAGGGGTTGTTGCTGAATTGACTATTGGGGTTTTCAAGTTAATGCTTTGGGGGTTCGAATACATAAAGGGGTTCTCAAGCTTATTCTTGGAGGTTCCGTATCACCCTCTCTTCTGCTAAAGCTGTAGATTGGAAAATCCTTTCTATTATAAATAATACTAAGTTAAAGTTATAACACTTTAATAATGTTGTTTTTTTCATTTGTAAGGAGGTAAAGGAATAGCCTAGTTCATAGTTTAGCTAAACTAGTTGTTGTAAATATATTGCCACAGAACTGGTGGTATAAGATTCCTTCTATTGTTTAATCAAGCTCTCTACTAGGATCAAAAATAAAAAATAAAAAATAAAAAGTATCTTTTTATTGAAATTGCATGCATTTTGTATTGAGATTGATAGTTCTTTTTGGTTTGCAATAGGATTATATGGTACATTAATTGTCTAAATTTTCTATTACTAAAAATAATATTATTATTTAGTTTTCATTTTCGAATTAATTTAATTAATAATAGAAAGTATTTACTTATTTTGGATATGTGCTACTATTATAGGAGTTCAAAGTTTGACTTGATCATTTTAAAACTAATATTTTAACTAAATTAATAAAGTTTTTAAATACTTGATCCTGTAACTAAATCAATTGACATTACAAAATGTTAAAAAAAAAAATCAGCTCTAGGTATTTTTAAGAATCTAAATAAATTGCTTTTTTTTTTCATGCCACCAATTTTTTAAAATTTTTCATTAAAAATTGCTTTTCAACAAGTTTTAAAATTATAATTATTTTTTATAATATCATATAGCTTCATTTTTATTATTTTTTAAGGCCCGACAAATCAAATGATTGACTAACTTCATTTTGAACTTCATTGGACTAAGTTTGCGAGGAATAGTGCCAACAAATTGAATGGTTTTCTCTTTTTTGATTTGCAATTTTAAAAACAATTGTATTTTATAATTGATATTCAATTTTTTTATTCAAAACCTATTACTTTTTAATGTCCCGCAGTAAAGTACAGGTAATTTCATTAGTTTGTATATATCTATATATATGTGTGTAAATTTTTATTTTGACAATTAAGTTTGAGAAAAAAAATTAAAAACATTAATTAGTCAATTGCTTAATTTTTGTTCTTAGATTTTAAACTTAAAAATATAATTTCGACATTTTAAGACCTAATTAATCTTTATTACTATATTAAAAAGTTGATATTTATAGTTATACAAAAATTTTAAACTAGTAAATAATATTAAAATTATTATCTAACTGTACTTTAACCAATAAAATTCAAAATTAAACTTAGTTAACTCAAAGTAATAACATAATATTTATTAATTTAATAAATTAATAAATAAAATTTTAAGCAGTAAAATTTTTATTTTATTTTAGTTTCATTACAATGTGTTATTTGAATTTTTTTTTTCTGTATTTAACAAAAAAATCAGGCTTAAACTATAAAAATTATTTTTTAAAAAATTTAAAAATAAAAAAATATAAGAATTAAAAATTAATTAATGCAAAATTTCTTTAACTAACTAATAGAATCAACAACAATATAGTAAAAGCTTTTTATAATTATATTGTATATATTAATGGCCACTATGTAATCATAAAAAATTGGGCTATTTGCAAATAAAATTATGACCTTTAATGCTTTTTTCAATTTAATCATGACATTTCAAAGTTGGCATATTAAAGTATGAATTTTTATAATTTGGTAAGTCGAAACAACGATCAAATAATTGGTGAAAGTGTGTTGACGTGTCAGGCGAGGTTTGGCATATTAATCTACATTAGACATTTTGTACGCCAAATCAAAACAATGTGTTTCGTACTTCACTAGAAAGAACATAAAAACTGCATTGTTTCTACCCTCTTCTTCTTCGTATACTCTACCTCCAATACCCACATCAATTTCAATGGCCACCCATAAAAATCACAACTTATACCCATGTTCTACCTCTTCTTCTCTTCCCATGTTTTACCTCTAATACCCACTTTAATTTCAATAGGTGAAATCTAATCGGAATTCTCCCACTATGACTCCTCCATTAGCCAAATCTAGTAATAGAGAATCCAAGAATTTAACATCAATTTCATCAATGAAATCATAAACAAAATCATCTACTAATATATTATAATGAGGATTTGAAGAAAGTTCCCTTAAAATAGAACTAATGCTAGGCAATGTAAGAATAACCATAGCCAAGAACACTAAGTGGGACACAATGTTCAAAACCCATGAATCAAGAAGCTTAATTACCAAAACGGTGTTAAAATTTTCATCAATGCCTTTATTCTACAAACATGTCATCCTATTATGCTCTTGGGCTTGATATTTGCGAGTGAATTTCATGACTTGCTGCCTTTACAAGTCAATTTTGTATAAGAAAAACCTTTTAAATCTATAAATTTTAATCAATATTCAAGTGAAAGACAAAAACTTCAAACAATTTGGCAAATACACAAATGCCAAAGAAGGCAATTTTAGTTTTTCAATCAATAACGGATTAACGAATAGAAGAATGCAACATAGAATGAGGAAAATAAATAAATTTTAGCAAGGAAAAATTACCGTGGTGGGAGAATTCCGACTATATTTCACCGTTAGTGATGAATGGTGGTGGTGAAAGTTTGGGGTTTTTTTCTGGGGTGGTGGCAGAGTTACCATTAAAGTTATGATTTTTATAAGTAACTATTGAAATTGAAGTGAGTATAGGAGGTAAGAGAATGAAGTAAAAATAAGGAAGAAGAATAAGGTACAAATAGGGGTGTGCAAAATCCGTCCACCTAAAAACCCACAATGAAATTGAACTGACCCAAGCAAGTTTGGTTTCCATTTCTATAAATATGTAAATTTTTGGTTGGTACTTAACCTGACTAAAAACCTAAAATTTAGTAATAATATATATAATAACCCTTAATTTGATTATAAAAAAAATAATTATAAGTTACTACTAATGTTGTGTTATTGATGGATTATTGTGTTGTTGATGTGCCATTAATGAGTTGTTAATTGATGGTTGTTGGTTTATTGTTGGGTTGTTGAGTTATTAGTGTGGATGTTTGTTGTTGGGTTATTGAGTTGTTGAGATGTTGTTGTGTTGTTAATGAGCTATTGTTCTATGGTTGATGTTGGAATCTTGTATAGTTATTAGATTATTGTTGTCAAGTTGTTGCAGTATTATTGTGAGATTGTTGTATGGTGTTAACTTATTAAATGCATTTATCTCAAGCTCAAAGTGGAAGGACCAAATGAAAACTTTAGCAAATATGTAGGGACTAAAGTGGCATTTTCCATCTTCATCTTCATTTTAAAGTTGGAAGACATAAAAGTTCTAGCAAAGCCCTTACACTTCCCGGATTGTCACTATAGGGCTTGAATCCTTCCCATTTCCATTCACCAATCAAACAACCTTTAATTGAGCTAAAATTTGGTATCCAACTATTTTTTGACATCCTCTACTCGTTGGTAGTATTTGTTTGAGTAGATTCAACTTGCAAATTTCTAAATTTTAATTTTAAGTTTTTGCTTAAGGTATGTGAAGTTGGAACGTTAATTTCTTTGTTAATCAACCAAGACCAGTATTTTTATTTCTGTCCCCACTGTCTCAGGAGTCTATTGACACTTATCTTGCATATGATCTCCATCGATGGAATATTAATGAATTTTTAGGTATTTACCCTTTGGTTTTTGTATTTCCTTATTCTACAAGCATTTTGGTGTGTTTGAGAGTTCATATTATAGATGGCAGGGTTTAACACGCACCTAAGATCTTAACAACCGCGACACTGTTTGAGCTAAAGGCTCTAGAGAATACACTAACCACTATCACAAAGACAAGGCGTGGAGATGAGGAGTCACCACCCAAGGTAATAACTGGAATAAATCGAAAAGATGGTGGTACTCGATTCCCTAAAAAAAGCTAGCACTACAACCAGGAGATTCTGGGTACAGAATACTAACTTCTTTCAGTCTTATGTTCTTTTAAAATTACTTTATAAATTACTATATTACTCTCTATTTACATGTAATTTCATATAAACCCTTATCAAAACAATTAACTCTAGGCAAACTAGTTATGAACATTGCATTCATGTAAAGCACAATCCCTAGGTTAGCCTAATCTACATTAATTTTAATTAAATGGGCTAAATTTACATATTTTAATTTACAGGTGAGTCTAAAGACTAATGATCCTAATTCCTATTTAATTTTAATTAAGTGAATCTAAGTCTATTTATTTTAATTCTAAAAATGGGTCTAATTCTACAAATTATGAAATATTTAAATTAATGGGCCTAATTCTACATGTTTTATTTCTAGAATGATCTTAAATCTACAAATTATGAAAATGCTTAAATTAAATGGGCTAAGTCTAAATTAATTAAATTAAATTAGGTGAGCTGATATCTAATTAATTAAATGGGCCTAAGTTATCTCTACCCTAAATCTACTTAAGTATGGGCCTAAAATGCATCTTAATTAATTAAACCTAAAAAACCTAAATTTAAATGGGCTAAAGCCTAATGTGGACCTATGGCCCAAAACATATAAACATAAGCAAACAAGCCCAAAAATAATAAAAATTATCAAAATAAACAACTAAAAGATCAAATAATTAATTTAACTTTTTATAAAAACCCTAATTTAATGAAAGTGACCATAAACAAACAAATAAATAATTAACAAACAACCCTAACTCTAACCACTTAAATCTAATTCAATTTTAATTAAACAACCTAATAATTTCTATAATCATTAATTATAATTAATCACCCAATTAAAACTCTAATTTTACTAACCAATTAATTAAAACAAAACATCCAATCGCACACACATAAAATTTCATTATTCCATTATTGGGGGCTATTATAATCAACTATTGAGAATAATAAAAAAAAGAATTAATAAAATCCCAAAAATAAATAAAAAAAACCTAGAAACTACATCAAGCTGCAAGGTTCCATCCATAACATTCCATGAACCTCTATGGATTTGGTTCTCTAAGTATGATCATCATGTAATCTCTTTCATAATCACCATCATAAAAGGATAAAACAATGATTAATAAATTAAATTATAATAAAAATTCAAAAAAAATGAAATTTAATAAAATCAAAATAACAAAAAAAAGAATAAAAGAAAGTAGAGAGAAAATAATGATTTATGAATGCTGAATGAATTGCTCCTCAAACTAGTAAGATTGCCATTGTTTTTTAGTAGGCCTTCAAAACTTTTTATTTTTCT
Source organism: Mallotus nudiflorus (assembly GCA_947683625.1). Classification (NCBI taxonomy): domain Eukaryota; kingdom Viridiplantae; phylum Streptophyta; class Magnoliopsida; order Malpighiales; family Euphorbiaceae; genus Mallotus; species Mallotus nudiflorus. The sequence goes on from CANTUR010000320.1 coordinate 119,035, forward strand.
TCTCAAAAATCTCCAAGGAATAAATCATCAAGAATTTTTTATGTACCGCCTAAAGAAAAGTCTAGAGATACTTAGGAAGAAGAGAGCTAAAATTACAGAAAAGAATGCTCAGGATTGAGAATTGAGTCCCTTACTCTAAGGGCCTAAGCTCTCCTTTTATAGGGAAAAATAAAAAAACCCTAAGTTTTACATATTAAGAGTTCTAATTTTAAAAGGATTTTATTTCCTGAAGATTTAGATAAATCCCAAAAAAAAATTTAAGAAAATTTTTTAACCAATCAAAACTCAAGAAATTTTTTTTATTTTCTATAAAAAATACAAAAAATAGACACAAAACACGTAATTTTGATCGAAATTATAGAATTCCAATCAGAATTCTATAAATTTCAATTTTTTTAACTTTTAATTACAAAAAGACCACTGAAAGAAATTAAAATTTTCAATTAGGTCTTAAAAGGTATTACAATTAAGTTCTTAAAAAACCAATGAAACTCTTTCTGAAAACGTATTCAAACTTTTGAGGTTTCAAACTTCAAGTGTTGAAGACCTACTTAAAATATTTTCATCATTAGAGTCCTTTGTCGCATCTATATTTTTTTTATCTCAAAATTGGGTGTTTACAGTTGCCCTCCTTTGTCGCTGTTTACTTGACAAATTGCAGCAAAGCAAATAAACACATAATTTTTTTTAAGAATAGAAGTTTAGGTACTTACTTGTGCTCCTTGAGGTTTATGCTAGTAGCGGTTGTCAGTTCACAATAAATGCTTGTGTTGTCGTACAACACTAGGCATAAGCTTAAAACATATGAGGAAACACAATACTCGGACGTATAGCATTGATTTGGAAGGATACATCACATTATACTCGATTTTATAATGTTGACTATACTCGGTCATACATTCTGAATTGGAAGGATGCATTGTACTTGGTCATATAATGTTGACTACACTCGGTCGTATAGTCTAAACAAAAAGATACATTGTACTTAGTCGTACAATGTCGACTACACTCAGTCGTATAGTCTAAATGAAAGGATACATTGTACTCAATCGTATAATGTTGACTACACTCAGTCGTATAGTCTAAATGAAAGGATACATTGTACTTAGTCGTATAGTTTGATTGGAATGAAACATTGTACTTGGTCGTCCAATGTCGACTATACTTGGTCGTATAGTCTGACTGAAATGACACATTGCACTTGGTCATATAATGTTAACTATACTCTATCATATAGTCTAAATGGAATGATACATTGTACTCAGTCGTACAATATTGATTATACTTGATGGGATAGTCTGATTTAAATTGACACATTGCACTTGGTCGTACAATGTCGACTATACTCGGTCGTATAGTCTAAATTGATTTGATACATTGTACTTGGTCATATAATATCGACTACACTCAGTCATGTAGTTTGAATTGAAATGGGAACATTGTACTCGATTGTACAATGTTGACTACACTCAGTCATATAGTCTAAATTCTCTTATGAAATTATGTTGCAATCCATAATTGCTCACGTTTAGCTGCAACCCTTTCATTGCTCATTGATGATGCTACAATCCATAATTTTGCTCGTAATTAACTGCAACCCTATCGCTGCTCACTGATGATGCTGTAGTCTATAACTGTTCATGATTAGCTACAACCCTTTCATTGTTCACTGATGATGCTATAATCCATAATTGCTCACTATTAGCTGTAACCCTTACATTTCTCACCTTTTGATGCTATAATCAAAAACTGCTTGCAAATTGACTACAATCCTTTCACTACTCGCCTTTGATGATGCTACAATCCATAATTACAAAAAGACCCCTAAAAGAAATTAAAATTTTCAATTAGGTCTTAAAAGGTATTACAATTAAGTCCTTAAAAAATAATGAAACTCTTTCTAAAAATATATTCAAACTTTTGAGATTTCAAATTTCAAGTGTTGAAGACCTACTTATAACATTTTCATCACTCGAGTCCTTTGTCGCATCCTTATTTTATTATCCTGAAATTGGGTGTTTACACATATGTGCTCTATAAATTGTGGGGAACATTTTGGTACATATGGTTGGGTCTGATATTATTTTTTTGGTCATAATTCGGAGAGTACTACTCGAATTCCGATGATGAACAATAACTAGCCTGAAAAAATTCTAAGTTATTTTTATTAAATAGAGTGCATTATGGTGACCATTTCTTGTAGTTGGACTGAAGTCCAATTCCTTATGGGTTTTGCTATAAAATTTTGGATTGATTATGGGGAAATTGCGTATTTCTACATATATTAATTTAATTCATTTTAGACATTATTTAAGCATCAAAATTAACCATTTTGGTGTTTTTAAGGCTATTTTTATCTTTTTTATAATTTTATAATTTTTCAAGATTTTAAGAATTTATTTAAAGTTATTTATTAAAGAAAATATTATTTATTTTCTTAAGGCATTTGGGAGCAAGAGGTGTTGAGCCTTGGCACCCGAGGATGCGTCAGCCAGTACACTCCACTTGTGAGTTAATTTTATGGAATGTGTATTGAAAATATTTAAATTAGAAGTTTCATGTGGTTAATATAATGTTTAAGTTGATTATATGAAATTATTTATAAATATATATATTTTGTGATGTGCATCTTATTTATTTTATCATCATGAATAATATTCAAAAAGATACCTTAGTGGAATTTATTTATTTTGATTATTTATGATATAAATGTGATTTAGAGAAAATGGTAGAATGTGCTACCTAGTGAGTGTCACTAGGACCACGTGCGCACTAGTTGAGATCTCGAGTATGAGGAAATATGGTTTATGCTCGGTTGAGTTGGTCTATCCGATAATATATGAACTTAGGTCGGTGGAGGTTGGTCTCTTGGGCAATATGTGAATTGTGCTCGATAGAGGTTGTGCTCTCGAGCCAAAAATAAAGATGTAACTCGGTTTAGGTTGTTCTCTCATGATATCGAAATTAGATTAAATGATTAGACTATGACTGTAACTCGGTTGAGGTTAGTCTCTCAAGACGACAGTCATTTGGATTAAAGAGAGCTGGAAGGCTAGTAGAATGGAGGTTTAAGGTTCTACCATATTTTCCAACAAATATTTGAAGTTATATGATTTCATGTAAGAATTTTATATTAAGGTGATTTGTGAATTTTTGCAATGGATTTCATGTACATATAATTTAAGTAAAGTAAGGGATTTTAAAAACTTATCTTTATATTTCTTTTATTTAAAAAGGGCTTTAAAAAACTATTTTAAAACCAACATGCATTTTATAAAATTGATTCACTCAGTGAGGTATAATTCCCCTAAACTTATTTTTCCAAGCCTTCACAGTTAGTTTGATATTGGTCATCATCTGCGTCGAGTTTTTTCTTCTTCTGCTATTCTATGTAGATCTATTTGACATAAGTATTGTGTATTTAAATTCTAGACAACCCAGTAGTAAACTATCTTATGTAATTTTTATTTTGGATTTATTCGTATTTGAGACTTATGTATTTGATTTGATTATTAGTGGATTTATGAAGTATTGTTGATTGAAATTATTTTAAAAGTGTTATTTTCTGTTTCACAGGTTTTGGTTTTATCTCGGTTCATAGGAAACTTTGCCAAATTTTTATTAGAATTGTTAAGTTGGATAATGCTTATTGTGATAATTTATAAGGCTTACTATGATTTCCGGAAGCTTCTTGCTTTCCCATTCCTTAGTGTTGGTCATGTGCCTTTTAGGTTTGCATAATGACAATGTTAGTATCAATGTGAATGGTTATTTTCTTTGGGCTACTGTGGTGATTAGGTTGAGAAATTTCATTTGTTGTCATTATTTCTTTTAGAATTCCATGTATATGTTAGTTCCCTTGTGGTGTTTTGAATTTTATTAGTTTTGTGGCTTTTCAAAATAAGGCGAGTACGAGATGCTTCTACTATAGAAGTAATAGATGATGATGAGCAATCATGTCAGGATAAAGCTCCTCTCCTCACTCCTGCACGTAGAATGAGGGGTATACCTAGGGTCGCACTAGATCCGAAACAAGAGCAATAACTGTAAGTAGAACTAGAAGCTCCAAAAATGGATTATGCAGATTTTATAGTTGGAATGGCAAGAATTAATCAAGGTCTGGCTACACTTAATCAAGCTATATTGTTGGTGCAGGAGATGCTTCAACAAAGGAACCAAGGCATGACTGATGTTGATGCTCTTCTTATGTACTCTAGAGTTAGGAGAATTCCTATTATTAGGTTTGGAGATGCATTGGGCTTTATTAATGCCATTGAGTTAAGGACTAGGACTTGGTATATAGATCATCAGAGAATCTTTATTGTTGAGTTGTTGATCCAAGCAACAGCTCAAGATTGGTTCATATAGTCCATATAGCCTTATATGGACACTATCACTTGGATAGAGTTTAAGAGGCGCTTTCTATAGTTTTTTTATCCACCTACTATGAGAGATGCATACAGATGGCAGTTGTTGCATATCAGTAGGGTAGATAGATCAGTTGAGGATTATACAAGGGAGTTCCTTAGGTTGTCATGTCATGCAGCAGGCATGATGGGAGATGTTTGTAGGGTAGTGGACTTGTATTTGACTAGGTTAGGACCGACATATGTGGGAGTTCGTACTAAGGACCGTACTTTAGAGAGTGTTATTGATGAGGCCAGGCAGTTGGAGAGGCGACATATAAGGGATGGTATAATCCCAGACACTTACATGAGTGAAGATGGTAAGGCAGCTGGTGTTTAAAGCCAGTGTTTCAGCTTAGTAATGCTAGTGTACAAATTAGTACCTCCTAATAGCATAGAATTCTGAGGGGACACAAACATAGGAGACATAGTCACAGGCATGGTAGGCCTATTAGATTTGGACTAGAGCCAAGAGTAGTAGTAGTGGATAGAGTTCTGGGTACATCAGTATAGGATCAAGGCTTAGTGCATGTCCTAACTATAGTCGAGTACATTAAGGGCCTTGTCACCTACCATCAGGAGCATGTTTTAGATATGGTCAAATAGGGTATCATGCCTGAATTATGGTTATCAGCAGGCATAACTATAGGGCTCATCTACTACAGTTGCTAAGCTAGTACAATAGACTGTTTAGTTTTATGCTCTAATATATCCTCAGCAGAGTGTTACTCAGTTTGTTAGCCAGTAGGGCAATGGTTTATAAGGTAGATTTTGAGGGAAGTTAGTGGTAGAGGATTTTTGCAGCCATTTACATCATAACAGGCAAGCCATGGGCAAGCCAAAGTTTTCATATTGACTCCTTAGGATGCTCAAGCATCCAATGCAGTTGTGGTAGGTACTCTTATGGTATGTTCTTTTGATGTTAGAGTTTTGTTTGATCCTAGTGCATTACATTCTTTTGTATCTTATATTTTTGCTTTTAGAATGGGATGACAACCATCCAAGTGTTAGTGATATACACTAGGTCAATCATGTATGAACATGTTTTAACTTTATCATTTTATTTAATGAAGAGGAATTTTTCATTATCTTTTTTGTTATGATAATTACTTAAATAGTTAATTCTTACTAAGGTCATCAAGTATGTGACTCGATAGTAAAACCCTTAGATTAAATATGAGTTCTATTCAAATTATCCCTAGTCATAACAATGTATTATTACTAGTATGATGTTAATTGATGATTATGTTTTACTAATCATGAATATGAGATATTAAGTTAACTCATTAGTACTTATTTGAGAAATAAAGTGCTGGATTGACCCATCATAAGAATACTACATAGATAATTGTCATAAGTAATTCTCATCACAGTAATATTGGCTTAGTCCTCTGACCTTGAAATCACTATAGATTTCTACATAACTATTTTGTATTTTGACACAATCGTACATTATTTTTAACTAGATGATAAAATAGGCTGTTGTTGGGTATAAAATGAGTTATGTAAGGAATATGAATGATTGAGAAGGAATTTGTCCCTCATTTAATACGAGTAAGATATCTATGGGCCCCTTGATAAGATAAACTGAGGAACATGCATGGTCATGCTAAAGTAAATTGATAAAAAGTTATCATTCTTAGTATACTTGGAATCAAGAAATTATATGATTGAATTCTATAAGGATGATATAATCTATGCCTTATATTCAATCAAGATATCATGTGATAAAAGGGCTAAAATATTCGTTGTATATTAGGTCATGTCGGATTATTGACTTCACATGACTTAGGAAGTCATAATGTCTTGCTAGAGGCCACTTATGACTTGTAGGCCTAAATAGAGATTTAAGGCCCACTGACAACATCATATGAACCTACAGGGTCACACACTTCGAATAAGCCCAAAATAAATATGGGTTTAACAAGCCCAAATAAGCTTTATGGAAATAAATAAATAAAATATTTATTTATTTATTTAAGGTAAAAGTTATCTTAAATAAATAGAATATTATTTATGATTTAATTTTAAATAAAATCAAAATAAGAATAAGTGAGAATTACCAAAAGGTCGTTTGGTAAGTGAAACCCTAATTTAAATGTCTATAAATATGTTATATTTTCTAGGGTTTTAAACACTCTCATTATTCTGCCACCAAATTCATTTTCTCTCCTTTTAAAAATAAAAACACAGGGTTCTTTTAATTCTTGATTTGTGAGAAATCAAGAGAAGTGCTAGCACACAAGTATTCATTTTCAAATCAAGGGCTATTCATGTGGATACTTATGGAGGACGGGTGACGTCTCAATCCAAACTGCCAAATTAAAAGCTCGAGGTAGGGTGTCACTAGAGTGAACCTCCTCTCTTCCTTCTAAAAATCTTACCCCTTCTACATTTGTGGTAAGAAAATGAAAATCCTAGATTTAATTAATTAATCGAATTACTTGGATCCAGGTTCGGGTTTGTGATTAAAATTTAATTTTTCTACTACGTATGGAATCATGAAACCCAACACCAAGTTATTAATTCCATTATTTATAGTGACTCCACTTAGTGACAAGTTAGAGATAGATATAGTCTTTTCATCTTGTCAAGTGTTGGTGGAAGATAGAGAGTTGCTTGTAGATTTAGTTTTATTGGATGTAATAGATTTTGATGTTATTTTAGGAATGGATTAGTTGGCCCAACATTATAATACTTTAGATTGTTGGGAGAAGGAAGTGATTTTTAAAATTCGAGGTGATGTGGAGTTTCAATTTAAAAGTGATAAGAGTTTAATGCCTTAGAATCTCATTTCTACAATCACAGCTAGAAAGGTGCTTATGAGGTTTGTCAAGGCTACTTACTTATGGTCAAAGATCTAAAAGTAGATAAAGGGGCAGTGGAGAGTATGCTAGTTGTGCGTGAGTTTTTGTATGCCTTTCCTAAAGAATTACCAGGTTTGCCATTGAAAAGGGAGATAGAATTTTGTATCAATGTTGTACTTAGTACAGATCTTATGTCTATAGCACCTTATAAAATGGGACTTGTAGAATTGAAAAAGCTTAATAAACAGTTATAAGAGTTGCTTGACAAAGATTTCATCAGACCTAGTACATCTCCTTAGGGAACAACAATGTTGTTTGTGAAGAAGAAAAATGGTAGCCTTTGACTTTGTATCAACTATAAATAGTTGAACAAAATCACTATTAAGAATAAGTATCCTCTCCCAAGGATTGATAACTTATTTGACTAACTACAAGGGGTACAGTGCTTTTCCAAAATTGACTTGAGGTTTGGATATCATTTAGTAAAGGATTAGAAGTGGAGATATAACCAAGATTGCTTTTTGGATAAGATATGGCCATTATGAGTTTTTGGTGATGTCCTTTTAGTTGACTAATGCCCCAGTAACTTTTATGGATTTGATGAATTGGGTGTTTAGGCCATTCTTTGATCAGTTTATGATAATATTCATTGATGATATTTTGGTGTATTCTAACAGTGAGGTGGAGCATGCTATACATTTAAGAATGGTGCTTCAGACTTTAAGAGAGCACCAATTATATGCCAAGTTCCCAAAAGTGTGAGTTTTAACTAGATCAAGTGGCATTCTTAGGTCATATAACATTAAAAAATGGCATACAAGTAGATCATAAAAAGATTGAAGCCATTACAAAGTGGCTAAGACCCATAACAATTATTGAGATAAGGAGTTTTCTAGGTTTAATTAGTTACTATAGGAGATTTGTGAAGGATTTTTCCAAGATAATTGTGCCTTTATAAAGGTTGACCTAAAAGAATGCTAAGTTTGTGTGAATTGATAAATGTGAGGAGCACTTTCAGTTGCTCAAGGACAAGTTGATTTCAGCTTTAGTGTTGACTCTACCTTTAGGAAACAAAGGGTATACTATGCATTGTGAAGCTTCCCGAGTAGGATAAGGGTGTGTGTTGAAGCAAAATAGAAGAGTAGTTGCTTATGCTTCACGTTAGCTAAAGAAGCATGAGCAAAACTACCTTCCTCATGATTTGGAAATGGCAGTAGTGGTGTTTGCACTAAAGTTTTAGAGGCATTACTTGTATGGTGTAACTTGTGAGATATATATTGATCATAAGAGCTTGAAGTATATTTTTCAGTAGAGAGATTTGAACTTGAGGTAGAGGAGATGGATGGAACTTTTGAAGGACTAGAATTGCTCAATCTTATACCATATAGGTAAAGCTAATGTGGTGGCTAATGCATTGAGTAAAAAGTCAGCAAGAAGCCTTGCTCATATTAACACAGAAAGGAGGTCGATCATTAAGGAGTTGCATGAATTAATTGATCAAGGGTTACATTGGAAAATAACCAAGACATGTTTATTAGCTCAATTCAAAGTATTATAAGTGTACTTGGATGAAGTAAAATATGCTTAAAGAAAGGACCTATAAATGCATAAAATTATGTTAAAAGTACAACATGGTCAATCTAAAGATTTCGTAATTGATAGTGAGGGCATATTATGCTTGGGCACTAGGTTGTATGTGCCTGTTGTAGATGAGCTGGAGAAGGAGATTATGGAGGAAGCCCACTTTTCTGCTTATATTGGTGGAACAGGATGAAAAGAGACATTGCATAATTTATATCCAAGTGTCTCACTTGTCAGCAAGTGAAATTGGACCATAAGAGGCCCTCGGGATTATTACAACAATTATCCATCCCCGAGTGGAAGTGGGACATGACTGCGATGGACTTTTTTTTTAGATTGCCTTATACAAACAGAGGTTACGATACTATGTGGGTAATAGTTGATAGACTAACCAAGTTAGCTCATTTCTTGCTAATTAAAAAGAGTTATACTACATATAAGTTGGCCAGATTGTATATTAATTGACTTGTTTACCTACATGGAGTACCAAAAAGTATAGTGTCTAACAGAGGAGCTACGTTCACTTTAATCTTTTAGCAATAATTGTATAAGGCATTGGGTACAAGACTTGATTTCAGCACTGCATTTCATCCTTAAATGGATGGCTAGTCAGAAAGGACCATTTAAACATTAGAGGATATGTTAAGAATGTGTGTGATGGAATTTAATGGTTAATAAGACTTACACTTGCCATTAATTGAATTTGCATATAACAACAGTTATCATGTAAATATTGAAATGGCTCTGTATGAAGCCTTGTATGGAAGGAAGTGTAGATCGCTCTTGTGTTAGGAAGTTGGTGAGAGGCAATTGACTTATCCATAATTAGTGCAAATGACTTCAGAGAAGATTCCTCTTATTCAATAGAGATTGAGGACAACCTTTAGCCAATAGAAAAGTTATGCTTATCCTAAGAGGAAGGATGAATCATTTTCTATTGAAGACATAGGGTTTCTTAAGTGTCTCCAATAAAAGGAGTAATGGGATTTAGTCAAAAGGTTAGCTCCAAGATACATTGGATTTGAGATTAATTCAAAGGTTAGTGAAGTGGCTTATACATTGGTGTTACCACTTGAATTATCTCAAATCCACCTAATATTCCATGTATTTATATTGAGGAAGTATATCTCTAATCCTTCTCACATTCTTGAGCTTCAGATAGTAGAATTTAGTGAGGATTTGTTATATGAAGAATATCCTATAGTGATTGTTAATCGTCAGGTTCGTCAGCGCTATACTCAAGAGATTCCTATAATGAAAGTTTTGTGGAGTAATCATATAGTAGAGGATTATAATTAGGAAACTAAAGCAAATATGAAAAGTCAATGTTGTTACTTATTTGGAAATTGATGTAAGAGTTTAAAATTTAAGGATGAATTTTTTTAAGGGGGGAAGAATGTAATAACCCTTAATTTATTTATAGAAAAAAATAATTATAAGTTACTGTTGATGTTGTGTTATTGATAGGTTGTTGTGCCATTAATAAGTTGTTGATTGATGACTATTGGTTTATTGTTAGGGTGTTGAGTTGTTGTGGTGGATGTTTGTTATTGAGTTATTGAATTGTTGTTTTGTGGTTGATGAGCTATCGTTCTATTATTGATGTTGGATTCTTGTATAGTTGTTGGGTTATTATTGTCGGATTGTTATTGAGTTGTTGCAATATTATTGTAAGATTGTTGTATGGATTTAATTTAATAAAAACATTTATCTCAAGTCTCAAAGTGGAGGGACTAAATAGAAAAATTTAGTAAAAATGCAGGGACTAAAGTGGTAATTTTTCATCTTCCTCTTCATTTTATAGTTGGCAAAATCAAAAGTTCTAAAAAAGCCCATGCACTCCCCAGATTGTTACTATAGCGCCTGAATCTTTCATATTTCCATTCACTAATCAAATGATCTTCGATCAACCTGAAATTTGGTATCCAACTTTTTTTTGACGTCCTCTATACATTAGTGGTATTTGTTTGACTAGATTCAGCTTGAAAATTTTTAAATTTTAATTTAAAAATTATGCTCAAGGTATGTGAAGTTGCAACGTTCATTTCTTTACCAAACAGCCAAGGCCAATGTTTTTATTTCTTTTCCCATTGTCTCACGAGTCTATTGACACTAATCTTACATCTGATCTCCATCAGTGGAATATTTGAGGAATTTTTAGGTATTTTCCTTTTGACTTTTAGATCTCTTTATTCTACAAGTATTTTGGTGTGGTTGAGAGTTCATATGTGCTCTATAAATTGTGGAGAACATTTTGGTATATATGGTTGGGTCTGAGATTGTGTTTTTTGGTGAGAATCTCGCAAGTACTTCTCAGATTCTGATGATGAATAGTAACTAGCCGGAAAAAATTCTAAGTTATTTTTATTAAATAGAGCATATTATGGTGACCATTTCTTGTAACTGGACTGAAGTCCAATTCCTTAAAAAAAAATTATAAAAATTTCAGATTGATTTATAGGGAAATTGTCTATTTCTATATATATTTGTTTAATTCATTTTAAACATTATTTGAGCATCAAAATTAACCATTTTGGTGTTTTTAAGGCTATTTTTATCATTTTGGAATTTTATAATTTTCCAAGATTTTAAAAATTTATTTAATGTTATTTATTAAATAAAATATTATTTATATATTGTTTTAGAGCATTTGGGAGCAAGAGGTGTCGAGCCTAGACAGTCGAGGACGCGTCGACCAACACACTTTACCTGTGAGTTAATTTTATGGAATGTATGTTGAAAATATTTAAATTAGAAGTTTCATGTGGTTAATATAATATTTAAGTTGATTATATATATATATATATATATTGCCACATGCATGATTATTTATTTTATCATCATGAATAATATTTGGAAAGATATCTTAGTGGAATTTATTTATTATGATTTATTTATTTTAATTATTTATTATATAAACGTGATGTCGAGAAAATGGTAGAAAGTGCTACCTAGTGGGTGCCACTATGACCACGTGCATACTAGTTGAGATCTCGAGTTAGAGGAAATGTGGTTTAAGATTGATTGAGTTGGTCTCCCGCTGCAACTGTGACTCCATTGAGGTTGGTCTCTCAGAACGGTAGCCATTTGGATTAAAGAGCCGAAGGGCTAGTAGAATGGAGGTTTAGGGTTCTACCATTTTTTCCACCAAAGATTTTAAGTTATATGATTTCATATGAGAATTTCATATTAAGGTGATTTGTGAATTTTTGGAATGGATTTTATATAAATATAATTTGAGTAAAGTAAGGGATTTTAAATACTTGTATTTATAATTATTTTATTTAAAAAGGGTTTTAAATAACTATTTCAAAACCAACATGCATTTTATAAAATTGATTCACTCAGTGAGATCTGATTTCCCTAAACTTATTTTTTCAGGACTTCATAGTCAGTCTGATATTGATTGTCATATGCACTAAGTTTCTTCTTTTCTGGCTATTCTATGTGGGTCTATTTAACATAAATATTACGTATTTAAATTTTAGATACCGCAGTAGTAAACTATCTTATGTAATTTGTATTGTGGATTTATTTGTATTGTGGATTTATTTGTATTGGATACTTATGTATTTGATTTGATTATTGGTGGATTATTGAAGTATTTGTGGAGTAGTGTTGATTGAAATTATATTGGAAGTGTTATTTTCTATTCCATAGGTTTTAGTTTTGTCCCGGTTTAGAGGAAACTTTGCTGAATTTTTGTTAGAATTATTAAGTTGGATAATGCTTGTTGTGATAATTTATAAGGCTTACTATAGGTTTCAGAACTTTTTTACTTTCCCATTTCCTAGTGTCGGTCGCGTGCTTTTTGGATTCAGGTCATGACAATGTTGGTATCAGAGTGAATGGTGATTTTCTTAGGCCTACTACGGTGACTAGGTTGAGAAATGTCGTTTGTTGTCATTATTTCTTTTAGAATTTAGTGTATATGTCAGTTCCCTTATGGTGTTTTGAATCTTATTAGTTTTGTGCCTTTTTAGAATGAGGCAAACACGAGATGCTTCTGATGTAGAAGTAGTAGATACTGGTAAGCAATCATTTCAGGATGAAGCTCCTCTCCTTGCTCCCTCACGTACGAGGGATAGACCTAGGGCAACAGTAACTCTGAAACAAGAGCAAGAATCGCAAATAAAACCAGAAGCTCCATAAATGAATCATACAACTTTTACAGCTGGAATGACATGAATTAATTAAGATTTGAATGTACTTAATTAAGCTATGCTATTGGTGCAGCATATCCTTTAACAAAAGAAACCTAAAACATTTCCATCCAACTTGAGCTAGTTATAAATAAAAATATACTTTATTTTGTAATAACTTATAATTTTTTTGTAGATTATAATTATATCAATATGTTATATATTTTATTTATATACCATTTTGCAATAAAAATAATTAAATTCTCACCCTTTTTTTTTTCTTTTTTTGGGCTGAAAAATTCACACCTCTCTCAGGTGATAACTTTCTCGTACTAATAGAATTAATTTAATCTAACAATGTGATTGTAAGAAAATTTTATTATAAATTTTAAAAATCAAAGTATTCATTTATTAATAATTGTCCTTTACAACGTAATTATTAAAATCAAAGAATTTTTATCCTTCCCACCATTTCTATTTTATTATTCTGATTTCTGAAAGGAAATTCGCTTTTGATCTTTCTCAAGCCCAGTAACCAATAACACTTTACTTGGTTGACTTGACTAGCAATGAGAAGGAACTGAAGAGGAAATTGCAGAGACTATGCATTTTCCATCAAACCCATCAAAGATCATAAACAAAGCAAACAATTTTCTCTAGATTCTTGTCTAAAACAAAACCAAACAAAAGTTTCCAAGTTTCAGCAGTTAGTATGGCTTCATCATGTTCCCAAAATGCTTGGAAGCATGATGTGTTTTTGAGTTTCAGAGGCAAAGACACACGCTTTAACTTCACCAGTCATCTGTATCATGCTTTGTGTAGCAAAGGAATCAATTGTTTTATTGATGGAAATATTGAGAGAGGAGTGGAGATTTCACCTGCAATTGTTGATGCTATTAAAGGGTCAAGAATTTCAATGGTTGTCTTCTCTCAAGATTATGCTTCATCATCATATTGTTTAGATGAACTAGTGATGATGCTTTCTTTTAATGAATCAAAAGATCATTTCTTTTTCCCTATCTTTTATAAGGTGGATCCAGAAGATGTGGAGAAACAGACTGGTTTGTTTGGTAAAGCATTTGATAAAGTTGAAGTTGAATTTAATGGGAACTTGGAGAAAGTGTCAAAGTGGAAACCTGCTCTTGCTAAGGCTGCTAAATTTGCTGGACGGCCCCTGGATGATAATGGGTATTTATAATATTTACTCTTGAGACCTTTTTTCCTTGATTGAGGATTCTCTTAGCAAGTTTTAATATTTATTAACTTTCTTTTGGCCATTGTCTCTTATTAGCTATTATTAGAATAGTGTGGTGAAATCTTGAAGTTTTTGGCCATTTTATGTAATAGATGGAACGAAAATATCTGAGAATTGACAAAAGCCAACAATCCAAAAGCTTGATGTCTACAAACATGGATAACATAGTCTTTGAGTCCCTGAAATGGCTACATTTCATGTTCCCTGTCACTGTAATACTATTGATTACCTTCCCATGCTTTCACTAGAAGCTGGAGAGAAATTAGATTAGAATAATTAGAATGAAGGATTGCAGGAACTTCTGCAGCTTACCACCTGTTCAAAAATCATGTTCTTGCAGTGAAGCCAAGCAATGCTAATGGTTTGGTTTCGGATTGGTTTTAGTGATTTTTCATAAAAATAAGGTTTTGAGTGCTCTATTGGTTGTTCTGTGGTTATTGTTTTCTGTGGTAAGTAATTTTGATTGCATGCTAAAAAAATCAGGGGATTTGAATTATTTAGGAGCTAGAGAAGTTCCATTAAATGTTTCACTTTGGGCAAACAATTCAATTTGGCAGGACTAAAACTACATTTATTCCCGATCCGAATATAAATATTATAGCCTTAATCAGTCATGTGTTTTTCTCTTGGCCTTGCCTTATTTTTTGTCTTTATGTTTCAAATTTTGCAGAGATGAAGCTAAATTTATTCAAAGCATCGTGGAAAATGTATCAGCTAAATTGAACCGCACGTTATTGCATGTTGCTGAATACCCTGTTGGGTTAGAATTACATGTGAAAGAGGTGATTTTTATGTTAAACCCTGGGTCAAAAGATGTTCGGATGGTAGGAGTATGTGGAACTGGTGGAATTGGGAAGACGACTATTGCTAAAGCTATTTACAACAAAATTGCTAATCAATTTGAAGGAAGCTGCTTTCTTGAAAATGTTAGAAAAACACCAGAACAACGTTTTGTTCAGCTACAACAATCCCTTCTTTTTGAGGTATTAGGTGATAAGAATATCTTTGTTGGCAACTTTTCTAGGGGAATCAATTGCATAAAGGATAGGTTGCGCAGTAAGAGGGTCCTTATTGTTATTGATGATGTGGATCATGTGGATCAGTTGAAAAAATTAGCTGCAGTAAATTGGTTTGGTGCAGGTAGTAGAATCATTATTACAACTAGAGACGAGCGTTTGCTAGTTGAACATGAAGTAAAAAGAGTACATAAGATGGACGAGTTACATCCTGATGATGCTCTAGTGCTTTTTAGTTGGAATGCATTTAAGAATCCCCAGCCTGCAGATGATTATATGAAACTTTCACAGTGGGTAGTAAACTATGCCAAAGGCCTTCCATTAGCTCTTGTTGTGCTGGGCTCTTTCTTGTATGAAAGAAAGGTACCCGAATGGGAAAGTGAAATAGCTAAACTGAAAAAAATACCCAACAAAAAGATATATGAGGTACTCAAAGTAAGCTATGACGGTTTGGATGATAATGAGAAGGACATTTTCCTTGACATTGCATGTTTCTTTAAAGGAATGGACAAAAATGTTGTGTTGAAAATTCTAGATTCATGTGGTTTTGACCCAGTTATTGGGGTAAAAGTTCTCATCGAGAAGTCCTTGATAAGTGTTGAAAACAATAAGATCCAGATGCATGCTTTACTACAATCAATGGGTAGGCAAGTTGTTCACCAGCAATCTCCTAAACCTAACAAGCGCAGCAGATTGTGGTTTCATGAGGATGTTCTGACAGTACTGACAGAAAATATGGTACAGTCCACATGTATTCATTTTATATGTTAAGCTTTTCAAATTAACTATTATAGACAATACTACTTTTTTTCCCATCTTTTTTTCCCCTTTGTTCACAGGAAACATCTCTATAGTCTGACTAACTTCTAATCTGTTGTATGCATGTATTTTTTTGGGTTATTAGGGAACAGATGACATCGAAGGCATTTTGCTAGACCTACCTAAACCTGAAGAAATACAGTTGAATGCTGATGTGTTTGTAAAGATGAAAAGATTACGAATACTATTGATCCGCAATGCACAAATAACCGGTGGCCTATTTGATCTCCCTAATGAGTTAAGGTGGCTGGAATGGCCTGCTTGTCCTTTGCCGTCAATGCCATCTGGATTTTGTGCACGAAAACTTGTTGGGTTTAATATGCATCGAAGCTACATCAGGCAATTTGGGGAAGGATTCAAGGTTATATACATGTTTGACATATCTTTCTGTCATTTATATTGAAACAATCTTAAAAACTTGTTATATATTTTAAATTGTAATTATCTTCTGTGTCTGCAGAACTACACTTTGTTGAAATTTATGGATTTGAGAGATTGTGAATCCCTAACAGAAACACCTGACTTCTCAGCTATCCCAAATCTTGAGAGGTTGAATCTTGGAGGTTGTTCGAATTTAATTGAGGTTCACCAGTCTGTTGGGGATCTTGATAAACTTGAATATTTGAGCTTTGAGTTCTGTCTTAACCTGAAAAATCTTCCCAGTAAGTTCAAAATGAGGTCTATTCAAACACTTCTGCTTACTGGTTGCAGAAAACTAGAAGCATTTCCAGAAATTGTGGAAGAGATGAAATGGCTGGATAAACTTTGTTTAAATGAGACTGCAATAAAAGATCTTCCTTCATCAATTGCTAATATCACTGGACTGAAAGTCTTAACTCTGACGTATTGCAAAAATCTCACCAATATTCCACATAGCATTTATGAGTTGGGTCATCTGAAGCATCTACTTCTTGAAGGTTGCTCAAAGCTTCATGAGTTTCCAGTGAATCTTAATGTTCATTCATTGTCAGGACTTCCTCCGCTAAGATGTCTGGATCTGAAGAAATGCAATCTGTTGGAAATCAGTTTCCTAAAGGAGCATAATTGTTTTTCCATGTTGAGGGATTTGGATCTGTCAGAAAATGATTTTGTTAGTCTTCCTCCCAGCTTTCATCTATTCAACAACTTAAGGAGCCTCAAATTATCTAAGTGTAGGAAAGTTGTTGAAATTCCAGAACTTCCACTTAATATTAAGAGAATAGAAGCAAGAGATTGTGACTCGTTGGAAAGATTTCCACAATTAGCAAGGGTTTTCAAATGTAATAAGGAGGAGAGGCTCAACAGACTTCATGACATTGACTTCTCCAACTGCCATAAACTTGCTGTAAATGAGGGCAGTGTTTTGGAAAATGCAGTACAGAGCAAGGTTAGTGTTCCTTCAAACTTGGATGATATCTATCTACTTAGTGCTCCCTTCCAGCCCTTGCTGTCATTCTACAATTGACTTTGTGAAGTTCATATGTTAGCAAGAGTTGTGATTTCTATTATATGTGTGCACTATTCAATGCTTCTGTGATTTCAATGAAAGGTTAGTTTTCTTCAAAATTGTATCAGTCTCCAGTTATCACTGTCTTCCTCCACAAAATTGTATTTGTGTTCTAGCATGCTCTTATGCATTTTCATGCTTTCGTAATGAAGATTTTGGTCAGTAAGAGTTGAAACAAATGCCCTTCTCAACCCTTTTCTCCTTTGGTTTATATTATTTGTTAGCATCATCCATTCACTTGGTGATATTTATGTAACAGAGATTTCGTCAGGACCTTCGTATTGAAATATTTCTTCCTGGAAAAGAAGTTCCAGAGTGGTTCAACTATCGTAGTGAAGAGGATTCATTATCTTTTAAAATACCTTCGCACAAATGCGATAAAATCAGAGCATTAGTTCTATGTTCCATTTTAAGTATAAAAGAGGGTGGGACAGCGAACATATCTCGTCAAGTTTTCATCAATGGTCAAAATGAGATTATGTTTTCAAGGCAGTTCTATTCATTGGAGTCAGATCATGTATGGTTGTACTATCTTCCTTGTCGCTTTATTAGGGGCTTGCATTTGAAGCATAATGGTTTGGTTCACTTTGAGGTCTCATTTAAAGTCCTTGGACCAACAATTGGTTCAACCGTGAAAAGCTGTGGTGTCTATTTGATTACCAAGCAAGATGAGACAATGGATGATCCAAGTGGTACTAGATCCTTAAATTGTCAAATAGACTCCATGTCAGTAGATCTCAAGAGAAGCTGGTGCGAAAATGACTTGGAATGCAATTCTCATTCAAAGAAGAAGAGGGCAACTGAAGAACCTTTAAAGACTAACAACAATCCATGAGCCTCCAATGCCTGTCAACAGTGATGCACAGCAGGGGAAACGGTGGCTTTCATTATCTTTGTAACCAGTGGGTCACATGACTAGCAATTCAATGTGCTCCAGAAAATTACAAGGACTTGTGTCAATAAACAACATTGATCAGCCAGTAAGAAACTCAAAGTTAGAATCCAGCAAGTGCCCACTGAGGAATAGAATGAGTGAGGAGCACGCAATGGCAGACAATGGTCAAGGCAGTGAATTTGTGTTGCCACTTAATTTAACTTTGCAACCAATGGTTCTGACCAGGGATCTAGTGGGGTTGAAAGAATTGGAGAATTTGCAAGAACCACAGCCAGCTGTTGCCGGCAATTCACCGTTAGACACCTGATGCCAGTGAACAATTATGTCTACAAATGCTTTTCTTTGCAAATTGATTGTAAGCAAATGCTCCGAGGACAACATTATGTTATGTTGGGTTGCATGCTTAATACCCTTCAATGTTTTTGAAGTTTTTCACTTACATTTCAAGAAGACTGATTTTCAGCTCCTACATCGCCAGGTACCAACATTTCCTCACTTACTGGTATGCCACTTGCTTTTTATTGTTGTGCTGTGCTTGAGATGATTTAAATTCTTATGTGCTATTTCATTGTGGTGTTGTGGAGTCAATGATTGTCCTAGGACAGCATGAAGAATTTCCAATTTTTTGTGCATGTCACTGGTATCTTTTGCAATTTTTTTGCATGCAAATTTTGTGGAAAGATTTCATATTCACTTCATTCTCGGCAAGAATTTGGCAAAAATTAAATTGTTTTAGGCATTATATTTTTTTCTGTATGTTCACTTAGAGTGCGTTTGGTTTAAATAAATTTCACAAAATGTTGTCGAATTCATTTACAATTTCAAATGATGTGTGTTTGGTTTAAATGAACATTTTGTAAAATTCATTTGTGATTCCAAATTTTTAAATTTATGGAATTAATTATAACTAATCAAATTCTAATAAAATAGTTGGAATTTCCAAATGAATTCCACAAATTTTAAGTCTATATATTCTAAAATGACTAAAATACCTCTCATTACTTTTATTGTCAATGATATATTTCTACCTAAAGGGTTATTTTTTACCAGAATTAAAAATTAACTTGAATTTTAGATTTATAGCAAACACACTATAATAAAATATAGAACTAATTGCTAATGTTATAAATTATTCATTTGAACTAAACACACTTTATTAATAAAAAAGTCACTTGGAAATGGATTTTATTTGAAATTTATTTAGAAATGACATGAATTTTTTAGTGAAATTAAACCAAATATAATGTTAATTTCATTGACTATTAAAGTCCTTTGAATGAGTTTGGGGAACATTTAGTTGTTATTTTAGATTATTATTATGGCTAGAAATTTTTTCGGTCCTGGGCGGGCGGTCGAAGGAACGAGAATAAAGGGAAATTTGGATGTTTCAGGATATAATTTTCACTTTTGGACAGTTTCAATATTGGTTCATACCCTTTTGCCTCAGAATCTCCATTCATAACCATAAAAAAACCCTGTGTATTTCCCCCCCTTTTTTTTTTGTCAAAACACAACTACTATTCTAGCAAAATGCACTTCCTCAACTAAATTTCTAGAGTCCTCAACTTGCTATTTGTTGCAGAAAGGTAAAAGAAAAACAAATAAATAATGGCAAAAGAAGTAAAATTAGTCACAAAGATTTATGGGAAAACTCCAAAGTATGGGCAGAGGAGGGAATTCACTATTGTGAACATTAATAGAAAATTACAAGATTAGACCATTTTTGGGTTTGGTTTACAAAAAAAAGTCTTACTATTCTCATCAGTTACATGTCTATCTTTTTTATTTTCATCTATACTGTTTTGCTTTTTCTTTTTCTTTTTCAGTTTTACCCCTTTCCCCTCTTTTTACATTCTTTTAGAATTTTTTTTGGTTTAAATTGGTTATCTTTTGGGTCCATGAGAAAAATATTTTATATTTTCTTTTATATTTTTATTTTCTCCTTATTTTTCCTTTTTTTCATTTCTCTTTTTTTAATTTTCTCAGTTTTTAATTTTTTATTCTTTTTTTTATTTTTATTTTTATTTCTCCTTATTTTTTTCATTCTCCCTTTATTTTCTCTTTTCCCTTTTTATTTTGTTTTTTCTTTCCTTTTTCCTTTTTATTTTTTTCTTTGAGTATTTTTATTTGTCCTTATTTTTCCCTCTTTTTTCAATTTTATTTTTTTTCCACCTCCCTTTCTTTTTACATGATGATGTTTATAATACTCAACAAGTGCAATGCTAGAGCCATTAATGCAAAATAAAAGTACATATTATTATTAATATTAAAAAATTGAATGACTAACAAATGTCACATGACTTAATTTAAAAAAAATTAAATTCACATATTGAAATTATAAAACTGAAAATAGCTTTTAATAAATAATTAAAATTTCAAAGAGACAATCGAGAAAGAAGAGAATAGAGGACTTGAAATTTGTAAGGAAAGTGCACTTTCACTCAAATCAAACATGGTCTCTTGTCGTATGACCAGCTCATGCTAAAGTTATCGGTTCCAAATGGATTTTCAAGACTAAACTAAAGAATGATGGTACCTTGGATCGATACATGGCACGCTTAGTATACAACCAAATTCAAGGCATTGACTACAATGACTTTCAATCTTGTAGTAGTTACCACTATACGATTCGTTCTTTTCCTTGCAGTTACTTCCAAATGGACACTAAGACAACTTGATGTCAAAAATGCTTTTCTTCATGGAGATTTAAGTGAAATGAATTATATGGAACAACCTCTAGGCTTCAAGGATTATCAATTGCCCCATTTTATGTGCAAATTACAAGAATCATTATGTGGACTCAAAGAAGCTCCACGAGCTTGGTTTGATAAATTATCAAAGTTTTTAATTTATTTTGGTTTTATATATGGTACCGTTGATTCTTCCTTACTTATTTTCTTAACTAATCAATTATAGTCATTATGTTAATTTATGTTGATAATATTGTGGTCATAAGGAATAATGATTAACGTATCCAGCAACGCATTGATGCATTAGGATGAGAATTTGCCATTAAGGATTTGAAGTGTCTTCATTACTTAGGCTTTGAAGTTCGATATACACATACTAATCTTATCCTCTCTCAAAGCAAATATGCAAAAGATATGGTGGCTAAAGCCGCTTTGGAGGCAAGCTCACATTTTAATACACCTATGGTATTAGTGAAAAAGTAGACAATTAGTTTAGCAATATCTTGTATGGTAACCTCCAGTATCTCCCATGTTTAATTTAAACTCAAACTAGAACTCCTTCCTTAAATATCTCTAACTGCTAGTGAATAATTATGCCTTGATTTGTGAATATTTTCTTTATTATTAGGGTGTAATCTTAGTTACCATTTGTAACCAAAATCCCCTCTTACTTTCTATTTTGTTTCTTTTATTCCTATCCTCTTCACAAACCCATTATTCTGTCCTTAAAATTTTAAAAGTCAACTAATGATCCCCTCAAGTTTAATTTTATTAACTATTTCCCCTTTCACTAAATAAACAGCCCCTCAAGTTTGATATTTTTATTGTAAACGTGAGAGCATATTAAATTAGCAGAAGGGGGAATAGTTAATAAAATAAAAAATGATGGGATATTTAGTTGACTTCTGAAAATGTAGGGATAAATTAATAAATTAGAAACCTCAATTAGGTCTTAGTAAATTACCCTTATATATATATATATATATATATATATATATATATATATATGTATATATATATATATATATCTTTAGTTTATTTTTCGTGTGCGAAACAATTTTTTCCACTTTTATTTAGCTTTATGAAGAATACTTAACTAAAAATATGTTAGTTGAATTTACCTTCATTACTTTCATTTCACACCATATTGTTGCATTAAATTTGATAGATTTTAATTATTTATCTATTTATTTATATTGAGAGGGAGAAGAATGACTAAATAGAAATATTCAGTTATTTTTTCAATTTGTAGCATAAAAAATAATTTTTTCCAATTACATCTATAAGCTTATTTTTTTAGAAGTTGAAATACTTTTTATACAATATTTTTATTTGCATTTTTAATCACCCATGTATTGCGCGAGCATATGTTTAATTGTGTATACAAATAAAAATTATGAAGACAGAGTGCCTGGTGAAATTACGAAGCAAGGGAAATTGAATTAAAGATAGAGTGTATGGTGAATGATCACAAAATTTACTAAAATAAGAAAAGAAAATTTTTACATTGATGAAAAAGAGAACAAAATAAAAAAAGAAAATAATAATAAGAATGGCTACTTAAAAAACAAAAAGGAAAAAGAGAATGGAGAAAATTAAAATTAAAATTAAAAAAGAGAAAGGAGAAAGATTGAAATAAAATAAAAGCATAAAATTAATAAAAAAAAAAAAAGAGAAATGAAAAAACAAGGAAAAAAAAAAGAAGGGAAAAAAGATTTATCTCTAAATTATGCAGTGACACGTCCACCACTAATATGAGTCTTAGACTCTGAACTATATATTGACACCTCCACCACTTGTATGGATTGTAGTATGAAACCTCCTTCATACTGTTTACATTTTATACTGCTGCAACCAACAATTGCTCACATATGATTCTTGAAAAAGCTAAATCTCGCAAGTGCCAGTTAACAATTCTTTACAAAGCTTCACCCTACAGACGCTTGCTGATAATTCTTGAAAAAGCTGCATCCCACAGATGCTCGCTAAGGATTTTTGAAAAAGCAGCATCCCATAGATGCCTGCTGAGGATTTTTGGAAATGTTGCATCCCATAGATGCCCACTGATGATTTTGATCTTACTGTATCCAGCAATTGCCCTCAAATCATTTCTCAGATCGGTTACAACCCTTAGTTGTCTATTTTTATTTTCTTTAAAATGGCTACGGTACCTCAATTGTCCATCTTGATTTTCGCTGAAATGACTAGAACCCTCAGTTGTCCACTTTTATTTTCTCTAAGATGGCTAAAACTCATAATTATCCACCTCTAATCTTGTTGCAATCGATAATTGTCCACAAGTAATTTCTTAAACAGCTACAACCCTTAGTTGTCCACCTTGAAAACTCTGATTTTGTTGCAGCCAACAATTGCTTACAAATTATTTCTCAAATGGCTGCAACCCTTAGTTTCCTACCTCTAATCTTACTGCAACTAGAAATTGTCCACAACTAATTTCTCAAACGGCTTCAACCCTCAGTTGCCCACCTTGAAAACCTGAATTTTATCATCTTTGTAATGTTGCAATAATGTACTTTCTCTAAAGGATAATCTTCTAAAAATTTTATCTCTAGGATTATTTTTTGGGGCACTCATGTTCCCTTTGGTCTCGGCTACTCCTCAACTGCAGAGGATGTTAAGAGTGGATATGTAGCCGAGTTGATCGATTTCATAATATAGTAGAAGAGTTAAACAAACATCTGGCTATCTTCTCTTGTGATTGGATTCACTCGGTTGCCTACCACTACTCTCTGTTTAAAACACTAGTTTCAAATGTTAGTAGTACATGCATTTTATAGGTGCCTAGGACTTAAACAGAATATCTCTATGACATTGCCTCATCTCATAGACTTTTACTGTAGAGTATTTCACACTAGATATATGTAAGTGTATGCATTATATGTATGATACTAACATGTCCTTTGTTTGGAGAAAATTTATGCTGAGTAAGAGAACGAGAGCCTTCTTCAGCAGCTTGCTGATCTAAGCATCATAAGCTCTAACGTTGGTACTTCTGATGCAGGGACTTCTACTTCTAATGTTGGGACTTTTACTTCTAATCTTTGTCCATTCTGGTCTAAGTCATCGAAGCTTTTGCTCAACTGACCGTAACTTTTGAAGTGTTCTGCAATTCTCTATTAAGCCCTAACACGTAGTCATAAGATCAAACAACTATTACCTTTTTTTGTTTATTTTTCATTTTTTTCTTTTTATATTCTCTTAAATTTCCTCTTTCTTTATAAGTTATATCATATGATATAAGAATGTTTTTTGTATTTTCATTTGTGCCCATATTGAATGAATCTAATTGAATTGAATTTATGTCAGACATGCATATGCGATCAATATTATAATGAATAGTACCATTATGATGCATATCACACAAGCAAAATCAGAATTCATATCATTAATAATTGAAGTAAAATGGTTCTTAAGAAATTGGGAAATTATTCAAAGAAATCTTCAATACAATTATTTTCAATTATAGATGCTAAGTCTTATGGTGGCTTTCCTTCAGGTAGCAGACTTAGTAGCTAATGACTTCCTCAATCACCTTATCCTTATTGTTATATATCAGATTCTTAATTTCCTCTGTTTGCAAGTCATCATCATATAGGTGCACAAGTGTTTTAGGATTCATCATTTGTAGTCTTTCCATTAGATTGGGTGACACATTTCTCACAATCATCCTCACTTGATCCTTTTTCAGCTAATTTGTTCTTTGTAAGACCTACCTTGTTAATGAACCTTATTAGAAAGTTCAAGAATTATATAGTTGAATTCTGTTTAATTAGCTCTAAATCTCTAATAGACACCTCCAACTTAGTCTCACATTGTTTCAGGAAAGTAGTGCACAATTCTTTCTAGTCAGCTCGAATGAATTTCTCTAGCCCATAATACCAATTTACATTTATGCCCTATAAAGATAACACAAATTACCTTGTAACAATTGGTAAATGGGCTTTGGTAGTTGTCACGATCAAAACCAAGGAGTAATGATCGATGCTAGGAAATGAAAATTCATACGAATCCCATAACCCCAAAAATATCTTTTATCCAACTTTTGGTAGTGAATTGGCCCCGAGTACACAAAGGGTCAACTAAGGATTCACAGTTTCACTACTGGTGCTAACTGGACCTGAGTACCCTACAAGTCAACCGAGAATCCACAGTCACACCCCTTTTTCCACGATTCACAACAATTATAATATCTACATCCAAAATCAATCAAAGTTCAAAACCTAATTCTAGCGTATTGTTGCGCAACAGCCCTAGCGTGACCCACTAGGTGACACATTATACAACTATCCTCTAAAAATATTGTTTTATAATAATATAATGAAAATTCATAATAAAATATGACGGTATACATTATTCAAAATAAATATTCTCAGTAATATATATATATATATATAAGCATATATATAAATATTAATAATAATAAATATCATTTAATGAAATAAAGTATGATTAAATTCATATTTGTTAAAAATATAAGTATGCTCACAATATTTTTTACATGCAATGTATACATATTGTCACAACCTGAACCTAAGGCACGTGACTGACACTAGTGAATGAGAAAGTATGAAGCTATTGAATCCCGTAGTAAGCCTTAAAAGAAAACGCGGAATTTAAAAACTTTAAAACTGTACAATGAATTATTAAATCACAATGCACATTATCGAATTGATTTTTCTCAATATAATTTAAACCATAATATCATTGTGTATAAAATATATAAACTTCAGTTGTACAATAATGTCTCAGTACATAATATTATGAATACATGATATCCTAAATAAAATATGCAGTTGTACAGTTTACTCTACTACAGTACACAAAAATAAATTCAACAGAACTAAATAGACCTACATAGAATAGTCGGTGATAAAGCTATGCGGCAAAAAGAAGTAGGCCTAATAGAAAATCTTCTAAAAAAAAATAAATTGAGGGGAGTGAGACCTCACTGAGTAAGTTAAAAAAAGAGTTGTACGGTTTGAAAACCGTATAGATATAGTGAAAATAATATATATATATATATATATATATATATATATATATATATATATATATATATATATATATATATATAAAGCATTTAAAAAATCTCAATAAAACCTTAAATCCAATTCTAAATGGCCAACTAGGCTCGATTAATCCAAATGGATTGTCAATCCCTAAGAGCAAAGGCATCAACCGAAGCACTAAGTCGCAGTCATACAGTTAATCCGGGTACATAGCACTGACAATCCTTAAGAGCTAAGGCATCTATCGAGACACCCATCCCAGTCCATTCTTAACTTTCCACATCACTAGCGGTCCCCGAGAGTAGAGGCTTCCACCGAGGCACTCGTCCCAATTTATAACCACAAGTCATTCATATTTTGGATCCATCTCTCAATCTCCACCATGTACACATGATCCTAGTGAAACCTACCAGGTAGCCCATTCTACCAAAATTTCTCAAAACTAGTTTTTAAATAAATAAATAAATTGCAATAAAATTCTCGATAACAAGATTTATTTCAAATTGATAATGTAAATAATACTAAAAATATGAGCGCACACAATTTTTAAAGAAAACACACATACATATCATTTTATTAACTTACAGGATGAGCAAGACGGTTGACGATCGTACGTCTGCCTCGATCCAGAAACTCCCGCTCCGATACTCTCTAAAAATAACAAATTCATTTTCAAAATCATAGTTATGGAATAAGAAGGGAAATTAATAAAATTTATGAGACTCTATAATGACTCGGGAAAAACTAGATAAGACTTGATAGATTGGAATACCCTAATTTACGTTAGGAAATTACAGAAGATGTCATGTTTTACGAGAAAATCTACCAAAATTTTGACAAAGCCTCCCCTATAAAACAGACATCTCTCTACCGTAGGTAGAACTATTCTTGCAAAGAAAAAACGCACTTCTAGGATTCACACTTAACCATACTCGGGTTGGCTCTCCAATAGTGCATTTAGCCCGACCGAGTTCAAAACCCAACCAAATAACACAACTTAATTCTAACTAATAAAATTCAAATTTAATTGCATAAATAGTTTAATTATACAATAGAATTAATTTAAAACTCATTTTATTACCAAAATAATATATAATAAAGAAAATAATTTTCAAAAATTAGTATTAATTAGTTAAAAATAGTAAATAATTGTAAAAAATCATTTTAATTCCTCAAATAATATTAAAACCAATTAAAATATAGTATTTAGCCATAATTAGCATAAAATTACATTTTTACCCCTATAATACAAAAATATACATAAGATCCTATTATTACTCAAAAATTCCATAAAAATTATATAAATGCATTAAAATTATTTTCTCAACATATATATTATTAATATTAATTAAAACACATATTTAAACCATTATTCCATAAAAAATCCAACTCTAACCTAATTATTCATTTTTGACATAAACTATAAAAATTCATAAAAATTATATAATATTCTTAAAAATTAATTTCTCAACACTAAAATTAATAAAAATATATAATATTACTAACCAATTTTATAATTTAATAAATTAATTTACAAAAATTAATAAAATAATAATAAAAAATTCAAAAATTCACAAAAATCAAAATAAATTCCAAAAATCATACAAAAAATTATAGACATAGATTAAGCTACTAGGAATCATATTTGTAAAGGGAGTTTGCAAGATTCAGGGTAGATCAAGCTAAAAAAAAATTTGAAACCCTAGAACTAAAAAACTAAAAATCAACAAAAACTCATGAAAATGGAAATCAAAGCTCAAACTAAGCTTGAAATGATTCTCACCGGTGCAAGAAGAGGAGAATGACACCGAAAAACGCATGAAATGGTGGCCGAAAATGGAAGTGGCAAAAAAAAGTGGAGGTTTCGGCTTCTTCTAGTTCTGCGTGCTACCGGCATTGCTACCGGTGGTAGGGGATGAGGAAGAAGAAGGAGACGACGGTGGGTGATGACCAGAGGAGAGGGAGGTGCAGTGAGGGTGGATGGTTAGGATCGCGCGAAGGGGAGTGTAATATCCCGTGTTTTTAAATATTTTTACACTGTACCGGGATATGCAGTGTTAATAAATTTTGAATGTATATATATGATATTTTTATGAGTTAATATGTATTTAAAACCTATTTTAAATACTGTGTATTATTTACAGTGTTTTACATAAAATTTTCCCGGGACTTGCATCTTCGGGGAAATTTTCACGTAAATATTTTAATATTAATTATTTTTAATATATTTTCGGACTTGCATGAACTCATGCGTATTTTTAAAATACTAAATAAAGCCTATGTGTGTATATTTATTTAATTAGGGTTTAGTATTACCCTAATATTTTATTAATTATTTATTTGTTTTATTGTTATTTAATTAATTTTATTTAGTATAAATTATTAAAATATTAAATTTTATGTGTGTGGTGTATATTTAATGTGTGTAATTTAATATTATTTTATTATATAGTGTAAAGTATATATATATACATATATACATTAAAAATCAAAATTTTTGCCAAATTACTGTTTTGCCCCCTCCCTCTCCTTCTTCTCTCCCGATCGCTCACCCTCACTGCACCTCCCATTCCAGTACGCCGGACCGCCCCTCACCGCCACCAGCTGCCGCCAACCTCCTTCCCCTTCCTTCCTCTTCCTCTTCGACGTGACCAGGCTGTCGGAAGCCCGCTGGAACGCCCGGAATCCGCCATGGCAGCAAGTTGAGCTTCTTGCCGTCGACGACGATTCCGGCCACCATTTCGTGCACCGTCGGTCTTCATCGACTCCTTGAGCTCCGGTGATTCCAATTCTAAGCTCCTTTCGGCCTGAAATCAAGTGGATTTTGAGGTTTGAGCTAAAACTCAATTCAGTCACATTAGGGTTTTTGATTTTTTTGAGCTTCGAATTGATTGATTCATGAAAATTACCTTCACAAATGTTGATCCTAGTAGCTTAATCTACATGTATGAATTTTTGTGGAATTTTTGGATTTTTGGGTATTTATGAATATTTTAATATTATTTTCTAGTTTTTGGAAATTAATTATTTAAATTATGAAATTGGGGTTTATGGTTAAATTAGGGTGTTGAAATGAATTATGGGAATTTATTTGGAATTTTTATGAATTTCTAAGTATTTATTTTGAATTATTTGAGTTTATGTAAATTTGAAAAATTAGGTTAAATGTGTTTTTATTTGAATTTAATTGGTTAATTGAGTTTAATTATTGATATTATTGATAAATATGTTGAGAAAATTAATTTTGGATATTTGTATAATTTTTGGTGAATTTTTGAAGTAATTTAAGTATATTTATATATATAGGGGTATTTTGGTAATTTTACCCTAAATTGGCTAAAAATGTAATTTAATCGGTTTTAATAGTTATTTAAGGTATAAAAATGATTTCTACAAATTATTTAGTATTTTTAACTAATTAAAACTATTTTTCGTAAATTATTTTCAATTATATATATAATATACGGTTTTTCTAATAAAATAAGTTTTTATCGGTTTTTACAGTGTTTTAAGGTTAATTATGTAATTTCTACCTATAAAATGAATTTCTATGTTATAAGGATATTTTTGGTATTTCTGGAATTATTCTGTGTTTGTGGACCCCGGTCGGTGGACTGTAGTTTGGAGTCCGATCGTGGGATTTTGATTGTGCCTTGTGTAGTTTTTCGAAGTGTGTTTCTTTGCAGGGTCGGCTCTACTCTTTTGAGTAGAGAGATGTCCGTTTTACAGGGGAGGTTTTGCCGAATTTTCGGTAGAATTCTCGTAAAACGTGATGTCCAGTCGAACCCTAATTCTGTTTCCGTATTTAAATACTCTAGATCGAATTCTAGGATTTCTGTTAGGGTTATTCTGATGTCAATTAATTATTTCTTGTTTAGTTGCGCCGAGACCGAGGGCTAGTGGACCAAGCCCGTCGGACCCGTCTCGTGGAGCGCACTAGGTGAGTTACTATACTATATATATATGCTTAGGATGCATGATTTAGAAATGCATGTTTTATGTTGATTAAATATGCATAAATAATTTGATTATTTCTTAAGTTTATATTAAGTATATTTTTGGTTTATTTTTGGTATATAATAAATCATATACATGTTTTGTTAATAAAATATATTTAAAATGTTTTTAAATATATTTTTAGTTTAATTTATGATTTGACTGGATTTATTTGACGTATATATACTCGAAATATACATGGTTTACTTTTGGTATATTTCTGGTATATATATGGGTTATATTATTATTTCATTTACATTCATGCATCATTTATTTTTGTGAATGAATGTTTTATATTATTAATGATGAAGGATATTGATAGAACGTGCTACCTAGTGGGCAGCACTAGGACTGAGTACGTACCGGTACGCCTATAGTATTTAGGCCATAATACTAACTTATTTGTGGATATTGATTTGATGTGATTATTGATATGTGTGAGATGTGGTCTGTGGGTGTGATTGCTGAAGCTCGGTTGACCAAGTGTCTCGGGGCCAATCACACTGGCAGCCAGACTGCTGGAGCTCGGTTGACTTAGTGTCTCGGGGCCAGTCTACTGTCTAAATGGATTAAGTGGATATATTTGGAATAAGTGAGCCTGTATGGCTAGAGTGTTGTCTAACACTATTTTTGAGGTTGCGATATTCTAGGGTTCTATGTGATCCTTCATAAAAGATGATTTTCAGATAAAATATATAAAAAAATGATTTTATTGCATCTGTGTGTAATTGCCTGTATATATATATTAGATATATATTTTTGACTGTATGCATTATCATTTAGTGTGTATGTATATATATTATAGTAATTCACTCAGTGAGGTCTGACTCCCCTCCGTTGACTATTTTTCAGGAGAGTCAACATCCTCAGACCTCAGTAGCAGGTCGATACGCCGGATTTCTTCCGCCCTGGCTTCTTTGTGTAAATTATCTACTTGAGTCTTATTTATTTTATCTAGACACTGCAGTAGTTGTGAATTAAAGTATTGGATTTCATGTATTTTATTTAAAGAGATGTATTATATTGAAACTGGATTTGTATTTAAAAGATTATATATATACGTGATGAGGTTTGATTCAAATCCAGTGATGGAACTGTTATTATTATATTTATGATTTTTATTTCTGCTGCACATTATATGATTATTGTTATTATTGCATGATTTATTTTATTTTTAGGCTTGCTACGGGTTCCGGATTCGAAAGAATTCCCGTTCCCTAGCACCGGTCATGGCTCCTGTTTTGGGTCGTGACAGGGAGGAAGGAAGATGATGTTTTGTGTTGGTTTTGCTCGTTTTTTGTATATGTATGTATATTTAACTAATAAACTATATAATATAATATACTACAACTTTATTTCATGTAATATCCCGAGTTTTTAAATATTTTTATACTGCATCGGGATATGCAGTGTTAATAATTTTTATATATAATTATGATATTTTTATGAGTTGATATTTATTTAAAGCTTATTTTAATTATTTTATGTTATTTTAAGTATCTTTATGTAAAATTTTTCCGAGAATTTTATTTTCGGAAAAATTAACACGTAAATAATTTAGTATTAATTATTTTAAATAATTTCACGAATTTGCATGAACTCATATATATCTTTAAAGTGCTAAAATAAAGTGTATATATTTAAATTAAACTAGGGTTTAATTAATTACCCCAATTTTTATTATTTATTATTTAGTTTTAATATTATTTAATTATTTTTAAGTGTATAAAATTATTAATATATTAAATTATATGTGTGTGGAGTATATTTAATGTGTGTGGGAGTTTATATTATTATAATATATAGTGTGATTATATATATATACATATATACATAATATATAGTATAAAAATCAAAAGTTTACCAAAATTACCAAATTACCCCTCTCTCCTCCTTCCTTTTCCCGATCGTCCCCTTCTTTCTCCGATCACTGTCACGCCATTTCTTCATCGTCGGTGTGCCTGTCAGCGTGCCACCTTCGTCCTCAGCCAGCTCCACCGCCTTCTCTTCCTTCTCCGGCATCGTTTGAAGCCTGTTTTGGCTGGAAGACCGAAACTTGAAGCTAACATTGATCGACATGATTCCGGCCACCGTTTTTGATACCGTCGGTCTCTATCTTCTCCTTGAGCTCCGGTGAGTATGATTCCAAGCTTTGTTTCACTTAAATTGGTCTAGATTTGCCTAGGTTTCGATTTTGCAATTTTAGCCTATTAGGGTTCTTGAATTTTTTGAGCTTCAATTTGATTGATTCATGAAAAATTCCCTACAAACTTTGATCCTAGTAGCTTAATCTTCATGTACGAATTTTTTTGGAATTTTTTGGAATTTATTTTGATTTTTGGGTATTTTTTATTATTTTATTATTGTTTTCTAATTTTCAAAAATTAATTAATTAAATTATGAAATTGTGTTTTATGATAAATATAGGTGTTGAAATGAATTATATAAATTTATTTGTAATTTTTGTGAATTTTTATGTAGTTATTTTGAATTTATTTAGTTTATGTAATTTTGAGAAAATA
The DNA here is from genome assembly GCA_947683625.1 of Mallotus nudiflorus. NCBI lineage: Eukaryota > Viridiplantae > Streptophyta > Magnoliopsida > Malpighiales > Euphorbiaceae > Mallotus > Mallotus nudiflorus. Next base: position 151,680 of record CANTUR010000320.1, read on the forward strand.
GGGTTAATTATGTGTTTAATTGAAATTAATTGGTTAATTGAGTATATTTATTGATATTATTGAAATATATGTTGAGAAAATTAATTTTGTGCAGTTATATTATTTTGGTGAATTTTTGGATTAATTTTAGTATATTTATATATATATGGGTATTTTGGTAATTTTACCCTAAATGGCTAAAATGTAATTAAATTGATTTTAATAGCTATTTAGGATATAAAAATGATTTCTAAAAATTATTTAGTATTTTTAACTAATTAAAACTATTTTTCATAAATTATTTTTCAAATTATATATAATATACGATTTTTCTAATAAAATGAGTTTTATCGATTTTCACTGTGTTTTAGGGTTAATTATGTAATTTCTACTTATATAATGTATTTTTATTATATAAGGGTATTTTCGATATTTTTGTAAATATTTTGTGAATTGTGGACCTCGGTCGGTGATTTGTAGTTCTGAGTCCGACCAAGAGATTGTGGTTGTGTTTTGTGTTATTTTTGAAGTGTGTTTCTTTGTAGGGGCCGGCTTTACTCTTTGAGTAGAGAGATGTCCGTTTACAGGGGAGGTTCTGCCAAATTTTTGGTAGAATTCTCGTAAAACATGATGTCCGATCGAATTCTGATTTAATTATGTGTCTAGTAATCTAGAACGAGTCTTTAGAACTTCTGTAGATGTATTCTGATTTTGTTGTTATTTGTTTGTGAGACCGAGGCCTAGTGGACTAGGCCCATCGGACCCATCTCGAGGAGCGCAATAATTATGAGTTACTATTATATATATATATATATATATGCTCTAGGGTGCATGATTTTAAAAATATATGTTTTATTTTGATTAAATATGCATAATAGTTTAATTAGTACTTAAGTTTAATTTTAGTTTACTTTTGGTTTATTTTCGGTATATGTTAAACTATATGCATATTTTATTAATAAATTATGTTTAAAATGTTTTTGAATATATTTATAGTTTATTTTGTAAATTAATCGGATTTATTTGACATATATATACTCGAAATATACCTGGTTTACTTTTGGTATATTTCTAGTATATATATGGTTTATGTTGTTGTTTATTTCAAATTCATGCATCATTTATTTTATGAATGTATGTTTTATATTTTAATGAAGGATATCAATACAACGTGCTACCTAGTGGGCAGCACTAGGACCGAGTACGTACCGGTACGCTTATAGCATTTAGTCTATATTACTAACCATTTGTGGATATTGATTGGATTTGATTATTTGTTGTGTGAGATATAATTTGGGAGTGTGATTGCTGGAGCTCGGTTGACCAAGTGTCTCGGGGCCAATCACATTGACAGTTAGACTGCTAGAGCTCGGTTGACTTAGTGTCTCGGGGCCAGTCTACTGTCCAAATGGAACACGTGAATTTATTTGGAATAAGGGAGCCTATATGGCTAGAGTGTTGTCTAACACTGTTTTGAGGATGCGATTTTCTAGGGTTCTATTTGATCCTTCATAAACAGTGATTTTCAGTAAAATATATAAATAAATGATTTTATTGCATCTGTGTGTATTTGCTTGTATATATATTTATTATATATACTTTTGACTGTGTGCATCGACATTTAGTATGCATGTATATATATTATAGTAATTCACTCAGTGAGGTCTAACTCCCCTCTATTGACTACTTTTTAGGAGAGTCATCTTCATCAGACCTCAGTAGCAGACCTGTACGCCGGATTTCTTCCGCTCCAGCTTCTTTATGTAAACTGCTCACTTGAGTTTTATTTTCATAATCTAGACACTACAGTAGTTATGGTCGATTGTGAGATTATTGTATTATATTTGTATGAGATATGTACTTTAAATATTTGAATTAGATTTGTATTAAAGATTTATTTATATATATGAGACTGAGTTATTGATTTAAATCCTATGGTGGATTATTATTTTGTAATATTTATGATTGTATTTTTCGCTATAGATTATTTTAATTATGTTATTATTATTATTGCATGTTTTATTTTATTATAAGGCTTGCTATGATTTTCGAATTCGAAAGAATTCCCGTTCCCTAGCGCCGGTCATGACCCCTGTTTTGGGTCATGACAAAGTTGGTATCAGAGCAGAGTTTTGTGAGTCATGGCCCTAGTTTTCAAAGTTATTTTTTCTTTTGGTAACTACTGTAGTGAATTAGGTTTGAGTATGTCTTGATAAGTATTCCTTGCTTTAGTTTTCTACGTTATTCCTCCGTTGTCTATTTTGTTTGAATCATTCTGTTGTCTTTTCAGAATGAGGAGGCGAGGGCGCGTGTCGCTCCATCGATCATTAAGGTCGAGGATGACGAGTCTATTCAGGATGAGGTTTTACCTCCTTAGCAGCCAGTTAGACGTAGGGGTTATGGAAGAGGTAGACCTCGAGGAGTAGCAGGTCGTCGTAGGCAGAGAGAGTTACAGGACGAGGAGCCTATAGAGCCCTAAGTTTGATGTTCTTGTACCTCCAGTTGTTCAGCTTGCCTATCAGTAGGGTATGTCTGACCCTAAGGCAGCTCTGTTCTATGCCAGAGTTGGCAAGATTGCGTTTGATAGGACTTCTGATCCGCTAGATTTTTTGTATGCGATCGAGACTCGGACTCGGACTGCTCACACTGAGTATCAGCGAATTATGATCATTGAGTTATTTGTTGAGGGACCAACTTTAGACTGGTTTATTCAGATGATTCAGCCCTATATGATGACGATGACCTAGGCTCAGTTCAGAGAGCGGTTTATGAGGGGATTTTATCCAGAGCCTCTCCGCATGAGTTATCATCTCTGACTGACCAGCATTTCTCACAATGATCAAATAGTAGAAGAGTATAACCGAGAGTTTCTCTGGCTGGGTAGATATGCAGAGGATCTGATGCGAGATCAGTATTTCGCAGTCACTACCTACGTTACCGGATTGGGTTCAGCATTTGCTGGTATACTTACAGTAGGCCTTACTCTGGAGTCTGTGATTGAGTTGGCCAAGGAGATTAAGTTGAGGCTAGTTAGGCAAGGAGTGATGCCTGATTACTACCAGCTGGGAGTTCAGTCGAGTGGATTGCAGGCTACTCCGTATTCTAGTTTTCATGTTGGTTCGAGTAGTCAGCAGAGAGGTCCGACTCAGCAGAGTCAGAGACAGTAGCTGTGAGTGCATCAGAGCAGTAGACATGGCTATGGAGGTCAACGTAAACCATTCAGATTTGGGTCAAGTGCTTTAAGCAATAGCAGTGGTCGTAGTTCTGGATCAGCTGCCAGTGTATGCCAGACCTGCGGTAGAGTCCATCAGGGACCGTGTTACCTGACACCACTGACATGTTTCAGATGTGGGCAGACAGGACATTATACTAGATCGTGTCCTTACTCCGGGTATCAACAGCCACAGATTCCATAATTTCCACAGCAGTCGATTGCTAGTGCTGCACCCGTTCCTTTTCAGTTGCCTCCAGCCCAGCATCAGAGTTCCACTCAACTTGTTCCATAGCAGGGTCATGGTAGAGGTACTAGATTAGATGCTAGAGGTGTTGGCCAGGCTTCTACCAGTCAGTAGGGAGGTCAAGGACAGGCCAGAGTCTTCCACCTTACTAAGCAGGATCAGGCATCTAATGCAGTCATGGCAGGTATTGTTTCTGTCTGTTACCTAGATGCATGGGTTTTGTTGATCCGGGTGCCACGCATTCGTCGTTTCTCTCATTTTTGCTTCCAAGTCTTGTTGGCAAGCTTCGGAGGATGGCTTTTCCTTTGTCCGTTTCCACTCCTCTGAGCGATTCCTTGGACACCGATATTGTTCTTTCTGGTTGTCTAGTTCTCGTGGGAGGTAGAGAATTACCCACTGATTTGATTCTGTTGGATATGATGGAATTTGATGTTATTCTGGGTATGGATTGGTTATCTCAGCACTATGTCATGGTAGATTGTCAGAATAAAGAGGTGACTTTCAGAATTCCTAATGAAGAAGAATTTAAGTTTGTGGGTGATAGGAGTTTTCGCACCTCAGAATCTTATTTCTGCTATTACGGCTAGGAAATTACTGAGGAAAGGATGTCAGGGATATTTTAGTGGAGAAGTTGTCACTCACAGATGTTCCTATTGCTTGTGAGTTTCCTGATGTTTTTCCTGAGGAGTTGTCAGGTTTACCACTTCACAAAGAGATTGAGTTCTGTATAGATGTGGTTCCAGGTACTATTCCTATATCTATGCCACCCTAAAGAATGACTCTTGCAAAGTTGAAAGAGTTGAAGGAACAGTTGCAAAAATTGTTAGATAAGGGTTTTATCAGACCCAGTGTCTCTCCTTGGGGTGCACCAGTCCTATTTGTGAGAAGAAGGATGGTACCCTGAGATTGTGCATTGACTATCGAGAGCTGAACAAGATGATAGTGAAGAACAAGTATCCTCTCCCAAGGATAGATGACTTGTTTGATCAGCTACAGGGTGCACAATTCTTTTCCAAGATTGATATGAGGTTGGGTTATCATCAGTTACGGATTAGTGAAGATGATATTCCTAAAATGGCATTCCTGCACTCGATATGGCCATTATGAGTTTCTGGTGATGTCTTTTGGTTTGACTAATGCACCAGCAGCTTTTACGGACCTGATGAACAAGGTATTCAAATAGTATATGGATCAGTTTGTGGTAGTCTTCATTAATGATATACTGGTTTATTCAAGGAGTATGGAGGAGCATGTATATCATTTGAGGATTGTACTGCAGACACTGAGAGATCATCAGCTTTATGCTAAATTCTTGAAGTGTGATTTTTGGATGGAGAGTGTTTCTTTTCTTGGACACGTGGTGTCTAAAGAA